>VDFB02019647.1:17281-49384 GCA_007258455.2 Sequoia sempervirens
TTTTGTAACATATTTTATAGATTTCAAGTCTCTAAATACAATATTGGATAAGGTTGAATGATGAATAAGATGACTAAATTTAATGTGCAATATGAATCTAAATGATTGAATGATGGTTTCAATGTTAATGAAATTCAAAACAAAATCAAATCTAACATGCTTTTTCTAATTTTTAATAGTGAATATAAGCAATACAAACATGCAAGTTTATCCTGAATGTAATGTTCACTAATGGAAAATGAAAGAATCCTAAATGCAATGCAAGTCTAATGCAAACTATTTCAAACTAAGATCTAGGATCCTAATGCACTCCAAATCAGAAATTAGGATGTTCAAAGACATTGGGTTCACCAAAATGAAGCATAGGAAAAGGAGGGAGCTACATTGTAACCCTCTTTTCCATAATTTCCATTCAAGAAATGAGATCCAAACCTTGAAGTGACTATCAACCCAAAAGGTGAGCCAAGACAAGATTTGGGAATCTTGCAATTTCTCCTTTATGCAAGGACAAGGGTGGTGAATCAAATCACACTTTGGGGAGAAAAAATCAAACTAAAAAAATCACTCTAAACCCAAATCTACAAGATGCAATGGAGAAATCTATAATAAAATAGAAGGAAAATAGGGAATTCTTTGGAAATTTTGAGAATAAGGAATGTTGTGCACCTAGTCAAAGCTTGTTGATTTTGAAAATTTATTAGGGACTCATTCTCCAGGTGGTGAATGGGTCCTAGTGTACTTTCCTAGGAGGCTCTAAATTTGGAGATGAAGCTTGTAAACTATAAAAATTTCCTGCTTCTAAAACCCTAATAGGAACTCATTCGGTAGGTGGCGAATGGGTCCTAGTAGGCTCTTCAGGAAAACTTTGAATTTTATTTTGAAGTTCCAGACCTAAAATTCCTTCCTGCAACTTGAAATTCCCTCTTTCAGATTTAGATCTACTAATAATCTACAAAAAAAAAAATGGATTTTGTTAGTGGATAAGGGTTTTCCTCAATCAAACCTTGAGTTTGGTAATTAAACCTTGATGATAAATAAAAATCTAAAACATGATATGTGTGTTCCATCCTAACCTTAAGTGTGCATAAGATTAAGATCTCTAATGATGCAAAGAAACCCTACCCAATTTTGTTAGAATAGGATCCTAGAATGAAATACGAACAAGGAAAAGGACCTACTTTAGGAGATCATGAATCTCCCTAATAAGCCACAAAACTGATTATTATACCTCACTTTAGGCTACAAATAGAATGATAATAGAAGATGGAATCACTTAGGAAACAAGTCATGAGGCTTGGTTGTATGTCTTGTGCATCTCCCAAAACCTAGAATCCATCATGATTCTCCATGGGAATCTATCATGACTCTTCCAATAATTCTTGATATTTGACACAAAATGAGCTTGAAGACCTATAATGCTACTCTGAGAATTCACTCTTACTTGGTTCTTGAATATTAATGCTTGATCTCTTGAAAATTCTCTCTTTTTATCTAGATTCTTAGATGAAACTATGTCAAATAACCTTATATTTATACGTAACTAAAGATTAAATCCCAAAATTCAAATAACACAAGCTGATTTCAGATCTAGGATTTTAAATTATTAAAATACCATGAAAAACACATCCCAAGGGGGGTGTCCTAAGTTAGTGAGGACCCATTCGCCCTATGGCGAATGGGTCCTAGCATACTTAACTAGGACATGTTTCGAGGGTTGTGAAATTTCATGCCAAAAGTGGTCCTAGGACCTAGTGGGGACCCATTTGCCAGGTGGAAAATGGGTCCTAGGTCACTATCCTAGGATAGATTCCTTGCAAAATTAAGTGTTGTGTAATATCATTATGAATGTCGGGCTTTATCCCTCAGAATCTGTAATAAATAAGGCTTGGATTTGAATTTAAGGGACCAATTAAGCTCAATTAACATCAATTAATTAATTAAAGCCCTAGATTAGTGTGAAAGCGTAAAGATACACTTTACAAAAACCTAAATAATGCATCATTAAGTCTATTTTATCATTAATTATTCATTCCCAAATTAAGTATGAAAAAGGGTTACTTTTTTTTACACTACAAAAACTAATAGTCCTAATGCTAATAATAAAGTGTAAACTATAAAAGCTTAGAAAAACAAGTCTATGAAGGTAGCACCATCCCCAAAAATGGTGCCAAAAATGTAGAGTCTACTCTAATGCCTAATAAACTTAGTGGAAATCACTCAATTCAAGGGAAAATTTGGTTGAACAGTCTACTTGACATTGAAAATATTTTCATTAGATTATCAATGAAGGCTAGTAGGCTTGTGATGGTGTTGGCACTGTATGTGCTTTCAAAGACCTTAGGTAACCTAAATTATCCTAGTTAAGGAATTATGATTGTTGGAAAATCATAAAAATTTCATAACAATGAAAGAAGTAAAGCTAGTGCTTGGCTACAAGTACATTACAGCATAGTTTGTGACTAAACTACTATTAATAGGTAAAATGTTGAAACTAATTGGAAACTATTAGCTAAACCTATTCTACACTTTGAAGTATTATAAGTTAGATGAATGCAATTATAAACATGAACAACAATTATTGATAACTTGATATGAGAATCTATCTTAACTAATTATGCAATTATGAAATAATTAGTAACAAAAATAAAACTATAAATGAAGTGAAGGGCAGTACATGAGTGGTCCTTTCTCAGGTGGTTGTCCCCACTAAACTAAACCAGATCTAAATATTTAGACTCAACTCAACCATATTAACTTAAGATCATTCATGATACATTTCTAAATATCACATGAAATCTTGCTCAAGGGTTGTATTCAGAAAAACCATGTTTGAACAATCAACATGTCTATGTAATAACAACTGAAAACTAAAAAGTGTTTGATAACCAAATCCACAACTAAAATATTAGGGCAGGTGCATGAAGTTGGGTGGCAATTTGTGCCCACTTTTAAAAAAAAAAAATGAAAACTCATAGTGCAAATGTGTTATAATGTGCTCGCGTTATTGCACATTAAAAGCAAAAAAAAAAAGTGAAAGTCATCATTTTCACTTCGACTGTTTTTTTCTTCTGCCCATGGCCAAAACCCCCAACTTTCGTGCTCATGTTCTAGGAGGAGGTATTGTGCAAAAATATTCAACAAATTTTTTTATTTCTTTGCAAGGATGGCGCCATGATGACAAAGAGGTGGGAGAGGTAAGTATTGTTTATTGTTTGTTTTGAATTTCTTAGTTTTAGGTTATATTTGATTTATTTTTTTTTGAATTTGTAGGAGATGCAAATGAACCCGCAAACCCTCAAAATCCTCAACAAGAAGAGAAACCAAATCCTAAAGAACAAAATCCACAACAAGAAAATCAACCTCAACAACAACCTCCTCCACTAATCACTCAACACCCTCCTAGCACTCAACAAAATTTAATGAGTGAAATTAAGAACAACAAAAAACAAATTGAGGATTTTATTAGTAGGTTGAGTGATCCAAATGGTTCAACCATAGAAAGAATGACCCTAACAAATTCATTGAAAGATATGTTGAAAAATGTAGATTCAATTAGCAAACAAATAACTATATGGCAAGATAGGAGGCAGGTGGCTAGGGCATATTATGCGAATAAACTATCATATAAATAAGTAAAGGATTTAAAAATTACAAAAGGTGATTTGTGCTCATTATTCACTGACCCATGCACAAATAAAAATCTTATCCTCAATGCCCAAAGGTTTCCTATTCATTGGTGCCACCACCAAGAGATTAGGAACCGTTTTTATGATAGGCGGTACATGGTCTTTGATGACCGACCATGCAACAATTGTGAAGTCCCCCAGTATTTTCTTAGGAAACTATATAGTGAGTTCATATTAAACAAAATCCCAAATTATTTTGATATGAGGGACTTCTAGGGGAGAGGTGGGGGGTCAGCTCAGGATAGGCCCGATGCATAGCTGGATCCTACAAAGCAAGGGAGATGAGCTCTCTCTAGGCCACCTCGTGAGCATGTTGTTATGCCTATCATCGCGAAAGAGAGTGTCTATGTAGAGACATTGCAGGTGATCAAAACTTTGACCCAGAGTGTCATCCATCATACTATCCCTATTCTACAATTCCATCTAGGGGAGTCTTCGAGTGGTGGCCTTTGAACCCATGTGTGTTAATCTTACGAGGAAACTTGTTCATATGACCCCACCGACACTTAGGAGGCTGATACATAGGATTTTTATGCAACTATAGAGATGGAGAGGGTGGCTAACATTTTGCATGATGCATATGGAATTGATACTCAGGTAAAAGTTAGCATGTTCATTGAATTTAATTCATTAAATTTTGATTTTGAAATGAAAGATTAACTAATTTAGTTTTATGATTTTAATAAAATTGCAGGGTCACAGTGTTGAGACTAGATACACCGGCCCTCCACCTACTTATTTTTGCAGTACACCTATCGGCAGGGTATGTAACTAGTAAACAATTATAAATGTATTACATGTTAATAGCATTGTTTTACGAATGGTATTTTAATATGTGATTTTGGATGTTGAACAAGGTAATATTGGAGGTTTCAAGGGAACACCTCCTAGTGCCAGTGGATTTACTCAAACCTACACGTAGGTAGTAGAATAAAGAGTTTAACTAATGAATTGCACTTAATAGATTTGTGTAGTTTATATTCATATTGTTGGTTACGTTGCATTGCACATCATTCAAACTCAAAGCATTACTTCACATTCCATAACTAATAACTAGATGTTGATAGATGACAAAATTTCAACTACAATATAGTTGTTTAGAAAGTCAACATAAGCAACTTGATGCAATTTATTCACATGGAGGTATGTGCGCACGAAAGGGATGCTGCCTACATGACAAACTATGGATGCTTGGAAAATATGTGAGAACCATATTGTTAGCTTATTAGCAGACAAGGAAGTTGGTGGTTTGAAGCATGCCTCGAAGAAATCTGGGTCTCGGGTGGTGGATTTCGGCCATGCCGTGAGACCGGCTAAATTCTTCAAAATGCTCACCACCTTTTCTATGATACCACATTTTTCATACATGTGCACCAAAGCATTTTATCAAACTACTCATGCTTCCTTGTTGTTATGGCTAAAAGCCTAAATAGGTGCTTTCCAACAAACTATGGATGCTTGGAAAAATATAAAAGCATAATAGTAAGCAATAATACCATGAGATGAAATGAACTTTTTTGAAAAATCCCTGCAAGGAAATGTGTTCTTATGGCGATGGAATGTGGCGTACATTGTTTCAGAACACAAAATGCCACGAGACCCCATTTATTTCGGGGCATTTTTCAAATAGTTCTACTTCTCTATGCCACCATAATTATCGTGATACATGTCTGCAAATCATTTAATCAAATGGGTTGGTAACTTCTTCGCTAAGGAAAAACTAAACATGTCTTTCAAACAGATATGAATAGGAAAATAGTAACATGATAATCAGAAACATATAGTTTAATAAAATGCCTCATACATTATAAGTCATGTGACGTGGATCGCTATTGTAACTTTTTGTGATTGAATAATTTGTTGTTTTATTTTCAGATGTTGGTTGTGGAAACACCTCCAAATGTTGTGAGGGAAATGGATATCGATGTTTCATTGGCTATACAATCCTCTATGGCTCTGATAGGGGAGGTATGAGATCAAGTACTATAAATTTCAATTTACATTCGTTGTTATAGATGTTAGTTCTGGTGAAAAATCAAACCATTATTGATTCATAGTTTAATTTCTATTTGGATGGTTTATACAGGGCTTGAGCATGCCTCAGCATCGACGTGCGAATATTTCCCTCATGGAGAGTGATCGTGAGTGATTATTTTGTTAAATATATCATTTTTTATAATGTGATTTCTATATATTAATGTCTTTACTTCTTATTGTAACAATTAAAACTTCACCAAGAACTTAATAGTACTAGGAGGCGCGGGCGCCAGGGGTGGCGCAAATAGGTATGAACCTATCGCCATCCGATTGACAAGCAAAATGAAAGAGTTTATTTTGAGAGCATGGAGAGCAATGACTTTTGATTCCAAAGCCCTTTGTTGTATGCCTATATGGCATTTTTGTACATATTTTGTATTGGATATATTTGACATTGTATGCCTATATGATATTCTCGTAAGCCTATATGGCTATTTTGTACCTATATTTATACTTATATCATATATTGATGTATGCCTACATGGCTATTTGGTTAATACAATTTTTTTTATCAATGGTGTTCATATTTGCATTATAAATTCATGGTTCCAATATATGAGTTATGTGTATTCAAGTGTATACTTTACAACTTATGTGTATACTTTGTGACTTATGTGTGTGTTTATTATTGTACTGGGCTTATATAATGTTTTCGATGGCCATACCTTGTGATATACATATACTTTATTAAGTTATTACATATGTATTTTTAATAATACTTCAAAGGAATAGATGTTTTGTGACTACTTGTTAACCACCCATTCACATGTACATACGCGACTTATTCATGTGTATACTTATTAGTGGTTGAGCATAACATTGATCATTGTCATCCTTCATGGTTTGTCTTAAATAAATTAATTGATTGATAGTAAACAACTAAGTATCTGAAAGCAAAAAACACGTTTTCAATTGGCATTCCATGAAATGATTGATAAAAAGATTCCAATTTATATTTAATCCTTTGATTGGAACAACTGAATTAAGCAAAGGATACATAATCTTCATGTAACACTTGCAAAACATAATATTCAGAGTAGATGAATTAGTCAATTTCTTGACACATTATCTATGTTACCGGGTTCTTCTATTTTATACTGGTTAACTCAGTGGTACGGGTCTGGTTGGTTTGCTTGTAGGTTCGATCAAGGTCCTTCATTTTAAGGTCTAGATTCACCTAAAACAGAAACTTCGAGAAGCGAACCAGAGACCTCTTGACCCGAATTAGATGAACCGCGTAATGGAAGGCATCCAAAAAAGTGTTTTTTTGAACATTTTTTTAATGTTTTATGGAGAATGACTTTGACCCAAACCCAAGGGAACCCTAAAAGTGACCTCTAAATCACTTCAAACACCTTAACTACCTCATTCTTATTCATTTGTTTTGCAAACAATCATTTTCATTCCAAGAGGCTGAGCTTTCATTTTTGCTTGCTAGATTGAAAGCGGATTGTGACACAACTTTCTTTTTTCAAAAATTGTTTTGCATCATTGAACTAAGAATTTATCACACATCTATAGAGAAACAGAGGAATACTACAAACTAAAACACATTACACTTATTTTCTCACTGACTTGATGTACTCTCCAACATCTCTCTTCTCTCATGCAAAGAGTTAGAATTGCTTGGCCATGCCTTTGCATAATTCAGGAAGTTTTGCTCTTTTTGACAATGTCAAAAGCATGGCTGCATACAAATTAGGAAAAAGACTTTTCCTTTTAGATTAGAAATGCATGGAAGTTTCAAAAATTATCTTTGATATTACAAAAAGATATGTGTTTATACACTTCAATTATGCACTCACCCTTTGGCTCTTTGAATGAAAAATTTAACTGTCATTGTTACACTACACAAGTAAACTAGATTTTGTATTGTGGAGCTCTATTAAGCTACCACTCTCAAGACCAATGTAACAATGATACAAAATAATGTTTGAGACTAAGAATACATCAAAATGGCTCTAGTGTACTAAAACAATTCTTATGATTTATGAAGAACATTGATAAATCTACTCAGTTGGCTTCTTTTTTCAAAATCATACAAATTGAACCCTAGCATCAATAGACTCTGTATATCAAGCTACCACAATTCAAGTTTCAACGATGAATATTTATCATGCATGTTTTAAATGACATTCAATTTTATGGTGGTTTTGTTGTTTATATGATGTTATGTGATATTCTAATCCTAATTCATTCTTCTAGGTTGCATATATATATATAGTATTGTTATTGACCAATGACCATTGACCCGTATTGTGTGTTTGTGTATTGTTTTACATGTATTTTGTGCCAATGAACCCATGAACCGGCCCCTCACGAGACTGGCTGTGGGCAGCTGAGACCCAAACCCAAACTTCAAAACATATTCCAACAGTCTTCATTTTTCCTGCAAAAACTTAATTGACCACCAAATTATGTTGCCTCTTGAATTTACCCACTTTTACTCCCTCAAACATCTCTTTTTCATTCAAAACCCCTGTTTTCCCAACTAAGGCATCATGCCATAACATACTTTTGACCTCCCCTGTCCTTGTAGACCTTTTGAACACATCAAACTCCACAAACTCACCCTATTTCCAACCTATTCTAACTTAAGCAATTTCTTCTTTTCACCTCTTTTATCCTTGCTTTTAAGGGGCCTCAATTATGAATTTTCAACAAGGGCAGCATTAGTAATCTCTTCCAATTCCTTTATTAATTCTATTTTCTTATTCCTACTTACATCAGGCCCATATCAGCGAGACACAACCTAAACAATAGGTGGAATGGCTTATTTCAACATATTACAATCGAACCCTTAAGGGATCGATTTGGTTGAACGTAGCTCAGAGCGATTCCATGTGTCGGGTGCAAAAGAGGACCATTCCTAGCATAAAAATACCTATCCAGACACGTTGGAACAATCTGTTTGGTCACACGAGTTGCAGAATGAAATTTGCACCACTTTGCAACTTTCCACTGCTTGCATTTGACACTTTTTCCATCAACTAAAAACTGGACACCACGGAAAAACCACTCTGAGATAACAAAAACTGAGATAGGTTATTGTAGAGGGGCCCAACATGATCCCATAGGATTAGAAGAGAAGTTTTTAAATGTCACGGTATCTGAGTAACAACACGCTGAAGTTTGCAGCCATTTTGCACTTTGGACCCTTAAGGGATCGATTCGGTTGAATGTAGGTCAGAGCGATTCCACGTGTTTGGGTGTGAAAGAGGACCATTCCTAGCGTAAAAATATCTATTCGACGCATTGGAACAGTTCTTTGGTCACACAAGTTGAGAACAAAGTTGTGCCACTTTGCAACTTTCCACTACTTGCATTTAACACTTTTCCATCAATTGAAAACTAGACACCATAGGGAAAACCACTTTGAGATAAAAAACTGAGAGAGGTTATTGTAGAGGGTCCCAACATGATCCCATAGGATTAGATGATAAGTTTCTAAATGTCACGATATCCGAGTAACAACATGCTAAAGTTTGCAGCCATTTTGCATTTTGGACCCTTAAGGAATTGATCCAGTTGAACGTAGCTCGAAGCTATTCTGCATTTTTGGGTTTGAAAAAGGACCATGCCTAATGTAAACATACCTATTCAAATGCGTTGGAATAGTTTATTTGGTCACACGAGTTGTAGAACAAAAGTTGCACCACTTTGCAACTTTCCACTACTTGCATTTGACACCATAGGAAAACCACTTCGAGATAACAAAAACTGAGATAGGTTATTGTAGAGGCCCAACGCGATCCATAGGATCAAACAAAAAATTTCTAAGCATCATGATATTCAAGTAACAACATGTTGAATTTTGCAGTCATTTTGTACTTTGGACCCTTAAGGGATCGATCCGATTGAATGTAGTTTAGAGTGATTTTGCATGTTTGGGTGCAAAAGAGGACAATTCCTAGCATAAAAATACCTATTCAAATGTCTTGGAATAGTTCGTTTGGTCACACGAGTTGCAGAACAAAATTTGCACCACTTTGCAACTTTACTGCATTTGACACTTTCATCAGCTGAAAACTAGACACCACAAGAAAACCACTCCGAGATTAAAAAAAAAAAAAATGAGAGAGTTTATTGTAGAGGGGCCCAACATGATCCCATAGGATCAAAGGATAATTTTCTAAGTGTCACGGTATCCGAGTAACAGCATGTTGAAGTTTGTAGCCATTTTGCACTTTGGACCCTTAAGGAATCGATTTGGTTGAACATAGCTTAGAGAAATTTCGCATGTTTGGGTGCAAAAGAGGACCATTCGTAGCGTAAAAATACCTATTCATATGCGTTGGAATAGTTTGTTAGGTCACATGATTTTCAAAACGAAAGTTGCACCACTTTGTAACTTTCCACTACTTGCATTTGAGACTTTTTCCATCAACTGAAAACTGGACACCACAAGAAAACCACTATGAGATAACAAAAATTGAGAGAGGTTATTGTAGAGGGGCCCAACACGGTCCCATAGGATCAGATGATAATATTGTAAGTATCACGGTATCCGAGTAACAACATGATGAAATTTGCAGCCATTTTGCACTTTGGACCCTTAAGGAATAGATCTTGTTGAACATAGCTCAGCGTGATTCCACATGTTTTGGTGTGAAAGAGGACCATTCCTAACGTAAACATACTTATTCAGATGTGTTGGAATAATTCATTTGGTCACACGAGTCATAGAATGAAAGTTGTACCACTTTGCAACTTTCCACTACTTGCATTTGACATTTTTTCCATCAATTGAAAATTGGACACCATAGGAAAACCACTCTGAGATAACAAAAACTGAGAGAGTTTATTGCAGAGGGGCTTAACATGATCCTATAATATTAGACAAGAATTTTCTAAGCATCACAGTGTCTGAGTAACATCATGTTGAAGTTTGTAGCCATTTTGCACTTTGGACTCTTAAGGGATCAATCCAGTTGAACATAGATTAGAGTGATTCCACATGTTTGGGTGTGAAAAAGGACCATTCCTAGCATAAACATACCTATTCAGACATGTTTGAATAGTTTTTTTGGTCACATGAGTTGCAGAACGAAAGTTGCACCACTTTTCAACTTTCCACTACTTGCATTTGACACTTTTTCCATCAACTAAAAATTGGACACCACGGGAAAACCATTCCGAGATAACAAAAACCGAGAGAGGTTATTGCAGAGGGGCCCAACATGATCCCATAGGATCAAACAAGAAGTTTCTAAGCATCATGGTATTTGAGTAATAGCATGTTGAAGTTTGCAGCCATTTTGCACTTTGGACCCTTAAGGGATCAATTCGGTTGAACATACCTCAGAGCGATTACGCATGTTTGGGTGTGAAATAGGACCATGCCTAGCATAAAAATACTTATTCAGATGTGTTGGAAAAGTCTGTTTGGTCACACGAGTTGTAGAACGAAAGTTGCACCATTTTGCAACTTTCCACTGCTTGCATTTGACACTTTTTCCATCAACTGAAAACTAGACACCATAGGAAAACCACTCTGAGATAACAAAAATAGAGAGAGGTTATTGTAGATGGCCCCAACATGATCCCATAGGTTTAGATGGAGATTTCATAAGTTCCATGGTATCTGATTAATACGCCGTAAAAGATTGCTACCCTTTTGCACTTTGGGATTTGATGTTTCACTGAACTGTATGGTTTTGTACAGGGTGATTGTGCTCTCTTTTCAATGGAATTCAGTGAGCAGTAGACTTAACTCCATTTTAGTTTTTGTTTGGTTGGATTTCAAATGATTTTGTGCATTTTAGAAGCCAATTATTGAGGGGCGGTTTGTATACCCTATTTTAAGGGTTTTGAGTGCATTAAAATGTCATATTAAGCCTTTCACCCATTGTATGCTTCTATAACTCAATGGAAAAGCTTAGTTATGGTTATAAAACATGTGTGCAAAGTTTTTTACACAAGGGAGGCGAATAGAGGGTTTTTAGGTGATGCCCTAGATGTCAAATGGTGCATTTTTTAGTAGAAAATGGTGGTTTACTGCTAGGGTTTGAAGAAATATTTGGGGGCAGTGATATCTCTTGAACTTTTAAGCTTCTATAGACCTTTTTGAAGGTTTTTTAGGCTTTGGTTGGCTATGAGAAGGTTTCGAGTATGGGTTTTCAATAAACCCTTGCCTAACTTGTGAAAGAAGAGGGTTTTGGGGTTTGTTATGTTAGAGGGCTTGTTGATTCAATTCAAGGTGGAGGAACTCTTTTCAACATCAACTAATCAAACCTCAACAAGACACCAACCTTGAAATCACAATCACCCAAATTGAATCAACTAACAACAATAGGCTTATAGTCTCCAAATCTCATCAAATGGGCTTATCTTTTAGAGAAGTTCATCCAATGGCCAACCAAACATCAATCAAGCTTTAACACAAACCCTAGGAAAAAATTTCAAGAGATCATACCATGTTTCTTTGTACCATCATTAAGATCCAATATACCACCTTGTATAAAGGCTACTAAATTAGCCCTATTTACAAAGAGATGACCTTTTAAACACTATATCTTTACTCAAACTCCTCAAACAACAGTATGTTATGTGTCAAAACCTCCAATTTCATGATTTGTTTCCAGGTCCAAGACCTCTAGACCCCTAATACACGAAACCCTCGATTTCAAGCAAAATACTTGGGGTTTTAATGAAACTCCTATCTTCTAGACCTGCCAAACCCAAAAAAAGAACCAAACACACTTACCAAACCCTACACATGGTGAATAATACATTACATGGACAGTCCTTCCCACATTTTGTCAAAACACCACTTGAAACTTTCATTTTCATCATGAAAATACCCTGCTACAACCCTAGAACATCATCCCAAACACCCAACCTTGACTCCACAACATTATAAATAGGTTAGGAATGTATTTTACAATTTAGAGGACCCATTCCACAAGTTACAATAGGCACAAAAATTGGAATGGGTCGAATTACATCATGAAACCCTTCAATCCAAGAACATTGTGAAAGTAGGTAGCAGTAGTAAAAACAAGATAACTTTCACTATACAAAGAGTTAGAACCTATAAATAGGTGAAAATGAAAGCTAATTCATCAATCTACAGCATCCAATAGGTTTTAAATCATCTTATCATCCATACAATTTTTACAAAAACAATAAAAGTGAGAAAAACCAGTAAATTTCTAGAAAATAACGTTCTTCTTGATCAAAAATGGGTTACAAATCAGCCAAAAACCTCTCCTTCGAGGAATTGAAGGTTATTATACATGTTTACCATAGGAACAATAAAATCAAAGGCTTTGAAAGAAACTCCATGAAAACCAAGCTCTCTAAATGGTATATCAAACTCTAGTTCAAAATCTTTTAGATGAGGTTGCTCCCATAGCTCTCTTACTCGCTTGACAAATCCTTGAAACTCAATATTGATTTCATTTTTCCTATCCCTCTGTTGTTGTCCTTCCTCAATTTCATTAGGATCATATATTGACCTTCTTTCCCCTCCTAAATTTTGGACCACATCCATTACCTCCACATAAACTCGACATCCTTGGTCTTCTTGGTTCCCACACCTTGATATGGTTATGCAAATGAAAATGAAGTGCAAAGTAATCTCCTTCTCTACTGGCTGAAAGAATGCATGCTTAATTTCTTGATACATGATATCATCTCTCTCTTTTTCTCTCATGGTTGAATATCGAAATCCAATATGGTGGGCCTCCAAAGTTCTAGTCATCTTTCTTCTTCTTCCACCAAATGTTGACCTGATCCATACATCTGCCAGCCTAATTGGCTTTGTTTTTTAAAGTTGAAGTTTCTCCTAAGTCACCAATGTAGCTCTCTCTACCTTTTTAGACTCTTTCATTGCTACAAATTGTCTTTGGTATTTAATCATCTATACCACATGGTTGATGTGCTTTGAATCCTTGCATCTAAAGGAAATTTCCTTAACATAAATACTAGTAGGGAATTTCAATGTTGCCATTGTAGTTGGAATTAAAGCCAGTACTTGCAACATTGAAAATTATCCTTATATAATAATTCCCTCCATCTTGTTGGCTTGTAACACTCTTGATGGTGGCTACATGAAAAGTGATTTTGATCCTCTTCTACATCAGAGGATTCATATCCTTGATCTGACTCTTCTGAATTATCAGAATCAGAATCACTAGCTTCCATATTCAAAAATTCCTAACCAACATCATCAATAAATCTATTTGGATCATTAGTAATAGTCTTCAAAATCGGTCGCTAGTACAAGTTCATTCTGCTTTCATAATACTTTATAACCATGGGGTTTAGCCATTCCTTGATGCCATCAAGTGAAGATTAAGGGATGGCATCAATGCGGAGTACATCCCTCTTGAAGTCTTTGAAAACAATAGCCATATCAAATTCCTTTTGGCCAAGTCCTACTCTCTCAAGGTTAACAATCTCAATCTCACTAATAGCGATTACTAAGAAAGGTAATTCCACCAACTCTACCAAATAGTTTAACATAGGAACAATAAAAGTAGAGGCTTTGAAAGGAACTCCATGAAAACCAGGCTCTCTAAATGTTATATCAAACTCTAGTTCAAAATATTTTAGATGAGGTTGCTCCCACTCCCATATCTCTCTTACTAGCTTGACAAATCCTTGAAACTCTGTATTGATTTTATTTTTCTTGTCCCTCTCTTGTTGTTCTTCCTCAATTTCATCAAGATCATACATTGACCTTCTTGCCCCTCCTAAGGTTTGGACCATATCCATTATCTCCACATAAAACTGGACATCCTTGGTCTTCTTGGTTCCCAAGCCTTGATATGGTTATGCAAATGAAAATGAAGCAAAGTAATCATCTCCTTCTCCACTGGTTGGAAGAATGCATGCTTAATGTTTTGATATATGATATCAGCTCTCTCTTCTACTCTCATGGTTGAATACCAAAATCTAGTATGGTGGGCCTCTAGAGTTCTAGTCATCTTTCTTCCTCTTCCACCAAATGCTAGCATGATCCACACGTCTGCTAGCCTAATTGACTTTGTTTTTGAAAGCTGAAGTTTCTCCTAAGTCACCAGTGTAGCTCTCTCTACATTTTCAGATGCTTTCATTGCTACAAATAATCTTTGGGATTTAATCATTTGTACCACATGGTTGATGTACTTTGAATCCTTGCATCTAAAGGAAATTTCATCAACATAAATACTGCTAGGGAATTTCAATGTTGCCATTGTACTTGGTATTAAATATGGTACCTACAACATAGAAAATTATCCTTATATAATAATTCCCTCCATCTTGTTGGCTTGTAACACTCTTGATGGTGGCTACATGAAATCTGATTATGATTCCTCTTCTACATCAGAGGATTCATATCCTTGTTGACTCTTCTGAATTATCATAATCAGAGTCACTAGCTTCCATATTCAAAAATTACCAACCACCATCTTCAATAAATTTATCTGTATCATCAGTAATACTCTTCAAAATTGGCCACCAATTCAAGTTCATTCTGCTTTCATAATACTTTATATCCATGGAGTTCAGCCATTCCTTGATGCCATCAAGTGAAGATTGAGGAATGGAATCAATGTGGAGTACATCCTGCTTGAAGTATTTGAAAATAATAGCCATATCAAATTCCTTTTTCCCAATTCATACTCTATCAAGGTTAACAATCTCAATCTCACTAATAGTGATTACTAAGAAAGGTAATTCCACCAACTCTATCAAACAGTTTACCATAGGAACAATAAAAGCAGACGCTTTGAAAGGAACCCCATGAAAACCAAGCTCTATAAATGGTCTATCAAAATCTTAGACCTCATTCTTGCACATTTACAACCATATTCAAATATTTTCCTTCAAAAGGCTACAAATTCAAATATTGATAATTTTGTAGCAAGAATGCATTTTTTTGCACATTTGACCACGGAAACTCAAAAACTCACCCTAATACACCTCAAATGGTATTGATTGACCTTATTTAGCATAAATTAACACAAAATACCTTAATCTAATCTATTTACCACCTATCAACCTTCAAAAAGTGAAATTTTGCAACTAGGAGACTAGGTGCTCCTGCACCAAAATTACATTGTGTATGAACCTTCAAGAGGCTTTAAATAGCCTTTACAAATGATTCTACATCTTTCCAATCATGCCTAACTATTTTTTTTGTAACTAACATGACTTATTACATTATAAATCAATTGTGGATGTAATATGACCTTATTCAATTGACAAAACTCAAAGCACAAAACTAACTTAAAAGACATCCATGAACCAAATTTGCTCAATAACCTTGGTGCCCCTACACCAAATTTAAATATTTCAGTATATTTCATTACAAGTAAATCTCATTACAATGCCTTAGGTACTTTGTTCTCATGGATATTTTACAATGTCACTCATACATTCGAGATTCTCTTATAATGTCTACATCATAGGTTCTCATTTAGAGGTTAACTTCAAATGAGTAACTTGAGATTCCCTTGCAAAGCTTCACACGCTCTTTTATAATGGCTTCAAATCAGAATTGAGATTTGTCAAGATCATCAAAATAAGGATGTTGCATTGCTTTTTTGGCTGATATTCTCTTCGATGGCTCAAAAATTAGCATTTTCTGCAAGGAGAGACCAATCAATTTTTACTAGTTTAGTTACAGATACACAAAGTAAAAGAATAAAAAGAAACAACTCATCCAAAATGGAAATGAAATGAAAATAGATGGAAGGAACTTATAGATAGGCATGGAAGTTTCTCAACTTAGTCACTCCTAGTCATACATCTTCACTAGGAGTTCCAAGATACCTATTGCATACAACACCTCTCATGAATAGAATATCTTGAAATTTGAGATGCTCTTATAATGTCTACATCATAGGTGCTTGTGATAAGGTTAACTTCAAATGAATAACTTGAAATTCCCTCACCAATCTTCGCACGCACTTTTGTAATGGCTTATTTAATCATAATTGATATTTTTCAAGATCATCAAAATAGGGATGTTGCATTTCTTTTCTACCTGAGATTCTCTTGGATGGCTCATAAATCTGCATTTTCTGCAAGGGGACACCAATCACTATTTATCGAGTTGCTTACAGATGCGCAAAGTAAAATAATATGATAGCATTGGCATCAAACAAATTAACTTGGATACAAATATAAATTAACAAGAACCATTGTGCATATACTTACAAATGAATCCAATGAACCATCCGAGTCTACTCAACTCTTTATTGTGTCAAGTATTGCCTCATGGTCAGACTCATGGACTTTCCACAAGGTCTTGTTCAAAGGTCTACCCCCATATTTGGTCAAACAAACATTGGATGCCACAACAAGGTTTGATTAATGAAGAATCTTACGATGCATGTCAAAGTCCTGAAACAACCAATGTTTAACACTCTTATGTGGTTACCTTCTAAGCCACATTCCACTAACAACAACTGATCCTGTAGGGCATTCGATGTTTTCTCCATCTATAACTGGGCCTTCCAATTTCTTTTTGGCCTCAACATAACAACACAAGTAATAGTTTTTTCCCTCTTAATTGTCTTCATCTACAATAACTACATAAACATGCCCTACATTGATATGTGTGGAATATCTCTTGAAATTAGTCAACATTACGAATACAGTACAAAGTAAGATAACAATATGGAATTTCAAAAACTAAGCAAGTAGATATATTACTTGGTTGAACTAGATCTGATACGTGGTCAAAGTCTACTAATGATTCCATCTGTGTTAGTTCTAATGTTTTCGAAGGGCGATATGTGTGAACTAGGCTAAGATAACTTGTCAACCAATTTTCAACCCACTCCCCTAACTCACAATCATTTCAGGCTTGCATTGTACATGAAGAACAAAAGCATGCCATCTTATGTGTATCAATACTCCATGAACTTGCATTTGAGCTACAGAAAGAGTGTAGCTCACTTGATCATGTTAGTGTGCAACAATCCTCATATGGTGCAATGTTAGTATCATCCATCAACCAAAAAAATATATGAACTAAAGGCGTACATTTATTACCTGGACCCATCAAAACATTACACCACTCGACGATTGATCTTGCATCTATCAACTTTGCATTGTCTTTATACTTTAACTCTTCTCATGCTAATGCTCTTTTCACACATGCTCCTGCACCATCATGCTCCCCCTTTCCATGCTGGGCCTCACAAAAGTTCCACATATGTTGAACACCTGTAGTGAGATGCATCCTGCACAACCACAAGAACATGCGTGGATTCTTGAATTGTGTTGCATAGTTATCTGACCATATTATATGTCAACCATATGTTATGCCCCTATTGACACGAGGATTAGCACCTGATGCAGAGTTGAAAAACTCCAAGAATCTCACCAAAGGAAAAACTTTTGACAATGTTGTTGAAACTCACAAAACCAGTCAAGAAAATTGTTTTGTCTCACAACTTAGCTACACATGCTTGCAAAATTGATTCTTATGAAAGGTTTTGGCTTTTCTGATGTTCTTAAAAGGAAAACAATAATGTTTTCACAATTTTGATCCAACAAAATGATAAACACATTCACAGAACTACAATATAACATGCCACTCTTTGCATTCAATACTAAATGAATTTGACAAAAATAAAGGAGAATACAATATTTTATCATATATTTCACAACCAATACTGAAAAACAAAGAATAATTGAAAAGGAAACAATATTTTTTTATTAAGTAAGGAGTATCTGCATCTCAAAGGAAAAATATGCTCTACAAAATGGCTGTAAATCTCATTAAGAAAATGAGTTACAAAGTGTAAATTGTAATGCCCCATCATAATAACCTAAGGAATGTTTCAATTGTGTATAATAGTGAAATAAAAAAAATTTAAAAGTATAATTATTAAGTTAATTAGTTGCATACATTCATTAAGTTATGCGACGTTACACTACTTGAGTTTCCATAGACGACTTTAGTATTTCACATTGCGTATATTTAATTAATCATAAACTTAAAAATAAACATTGCATAACATTTGAAATTCCATTCAAGATAGTATAAAGTACAAACATGTTTCTTACATTGCATTTGATAAGATATTACAATACTCATTCATCTAATGAGGTAGATCAATAATAGTTACAATTACAATTTACAAATATTCACCTCATATACAATTGAGGGATGTTTTCAAATACAAATTTTACAATAATACAATAAAGAAAGTACATCTGTATCCAAGTACGAGCTCTCCATCCATGAAGCTCTCGTTGCCATGATCATAAATTAGGGACCCAATGGAGTAAGGTGCACGTTCCACCCAACCATGTGGTACCCGTAGGTCCACCCCCCGTGCTAGGAGATAGTAATATGGTTACCTAGACATAATCTACTAACCCTAGACACAAGTACATAACTAACTGATGGTTACATTACTTCCAGATTTAAGACAATCGAATGTACTAAGTACACAAGGTTAACTGTTATTTTAGGAGGAGTGTCATCACAATATTGCAAAGGTTACCCTGGTGTTTCTTCCTAGGTTCCAGCCCCCAACTTGGGTTACCCTGGTAACCTCTTACGAAACCCGGCCCCATTTGAAAACTATTATGGAATCGAATATTTTTTAAGGTAACAAGATATCGATTTGCCATTCCAGGCCTTCTCATCTTATACTCAAGACTGAACTAGCTCAAGAGTCCATAAGTGAGGCATAAACATCTTATTAAGGATTTTAAATCTAACTACTGTGTTATTTAGTTATCACTGACTTACTAACTCTTTGTAAGTTACCCTGACACCACTTTGTGTGTCGGCCCTTACACAGAGCCACTCCCCTAAACATAACATAGGAATTCTAAGTTTCCCTGACTAAGGTAAACAAGGTGTACAAACATACAACATATAATTCTACACTTTTCAAAACGAACATCAAAGACTATGTTCACAAATCAGGTGTCTAAACACCACGCAAATACCATGTACACAACCTTAGCCTACACAAGAATTCAATTTAAACATTCACAACTCCCACGTTTTACAATTTTTCTGGAAGACTTGTACATATAAGACATACCCAATTTGCCCAATAAAAGGAAACACAAATTTAAAGCAAATCAGAAAAAATAAACATCTACTATTCGGATTTACTAAATCCAAACAACCAATAACTTGAAGTTTGAAATTATTCAACTAAAGTATTTCCATTTTCCATTCAATAAGAAAATCAAAACCATAATTTACCCAATTCTATAAACATGTATTATAATAAAATTTTCGATTTCTCTACTTAATATATATTTCATTATATTATGTCCATTCATACTTTTCATACACTAACTAACATTATCTAATACATTTATATATAAGCATATGAAATTAATTTAATCAAACATTTATTTAAATACATATAAATATATGTAAATAAACATTTTAATTCTCCTAATAAAAATTACATTCAATTCACTTTAAACAAATAATATAAACTTTTATATTATAATATATATATACAAATGCATTTCATATTTATAAATTATAATCATATTTTAAATCTAATAAATGAATAAAAAACAAAACAAATTTTAAAAACAATATTTATATACACTTAGGGCAGGGTCGGCCATCTACACAGCCGAACCCTCCATAGGAGGGCACGGCTGTGTAGGCAGCGCTGGGCGCTGCCCTCACCGCTGGCTCCCCTATGGGGGTTGGCCGTGGGGATAGCCCCCGTGCCTTAACAAACCCCTAATTAAATTTAAATTTAAATTTTGCTTAAAAATTCAGAAATTTAATTCCGGCGATTCAAAAAAAAGAATTCGCGTACGGAAAAAAAATAAAATCTCAAAATGAATTCCGATTCAGAAATTGTGATATAAGATGAGTTTAAATATATATAAATTTGTATATATATATGTATATGTATAAACAAATTTTATACATATATATATACAATATAAATATATATACAGATTATAAAGAAAATAAATTACTGGAATAAGGAATTTATTTTCTACAGAGTTTTCTACATATAGTTGAAAAGTTTACCAATTTACACAATTTCATTAGAGATTTTCAATTCATTAACAGAGAATTTTTCATTTCAAATTACCAAAATCTTTTCTACAGAAACCCATAACAAATTTTTGACAGGAAACTTCATTTAAATTTCTTCAAGATCTTTCTTATTTCCTTTGAGTATTTTCTATTGTTTAAAACTAACTCTTTACAAACTTCACAGAAAAGAATACAGAAATCACAAATTAAATGTTTCCTCAGACAATCTTTTTTTTTAAATTAAAGAAAATAATTAAAAACAAAGGAGAATACATGTTTTTCCAGTAACTTGAAAAACTATCTGTAGATGAGAGCCTCTAAAGCCTGTAGAATGCAATCCCCAAATCTTCTTCAAAACACCAAATCCAAAGAAAGTTATAACCAACCACACAAATCTTCCAAGCAAAGGGATCTTCCACAAATATACAACCAAAACAGAAGAAATAACAATTTCTTTAAAAATAATTTTTACACAGCAAATTATTCTTTCATTTCCCGTGAAGAAAAAAATGATAACCCTTCTGTATTTTCTAGATCCCCAATAACCTCCGAGAATTTCCTTAACCAAAAACAATAAATGCAACTGGCACACTTGTCGAGAAGAAGAAAATATCTTCAACAACTTCTCGGCAATCTTTCCTTTCAAGATTTGCATGAATTTATTTTATTTAATTTATTTAAAATTTACAATTTTCAAATTGCAAAATTTATTTAATAATTAAAAATGCCATTTCCAAATAACATTTAATCTTAAATAAAATTTATTCACACATAATTTCAAAACAATTTTAATTTAATTAATTAATTTATTTAATTAAATAAATTTAATCTCTAAGATCAAATTATTTAACCAAACAAACTAATTAATTTATTAAATAACATGCAAAACTAATTTCTTTAACATTTAAAAATTAATTTAAATAACAATAAATTAAAGCATAATAAACTAACATTAAAATTAACAAATTTTTCCTTTCAAGCAATTAAATCCAAACAGAAACAAACAAAACAACCAAGACTCAAACTAACTGACGATGTACTATGACCGGGTTATAGACTAGACTAGGATGAACCATGCTACTACCTCCCAATCAACATTTCCGTTGAGTCTTGACACGCTCAGACCTGAGTAACCAGATGGAGTCGGTGTCATGTACCTGAAATCCTACAATCAAACCAATAACATGCATATATATAATCCATTGTACAAGCACACCGTGCGGAGAAAATCATGGACATCACAGGGCACTCGCAAGCGAGTGATGCAATTCCATTCTCCACACCAATACACATCACATCAGACTAACGAATTAAATAACTGTTAGTCCATCATAAACATACATATAGCAATAATCATCTGAAGGAAAACATCTACGCTATCTCAAAGCATATCAGAAATCAAATATTGCAAAACCATGTATCATCATGTCACAAAATAAATCCACTGTCGCTCAAAATCAGCGATCAAAATATCCAAACAAAGTACCAAAGTCTAATAGTATGAAAACATGCAGTAGAAAACATAAGCATAAATGGAGGGGTACTACATGAATAGTGCTCTCACAACAATCTCCAAACCAAGAACTATAGAAAATAAGAGAAAAGAGAAGGACTTATAGAAAAGGCTCTCAAAATTAAATTTTGAATTTTGGCTCCAAGAAAAGATGTGTTGTCCTTCTCCTCCAAACAAGGCACCTAACTGAAGATGCTCCTCCAAATATGGAAAAAGAGTTGTCAAAACTCAAACAACTTCAAAGGGTTGTATGAAACTAAAAATCCCTCAAAAAGAGGATCATAACTGAATGTGAACTCCAATTTCAAGCCTCAAATCCCTCCTTGACTGAACTTCAATCAATTGGAATTCATGACTGGAAGTAAACTCTCCATTAAGGCTTCAAAATCCCTATCTTTACTCCACATGTTGGCCCTCATTTCTTAATTATCTCCAAGTATTAAGCCAAGTCTTTAAAGCCTTATTTGAATCTCTTTGACCAAGTCCCATATTTGAAATCACATTCAAATCACTTTTCATTTGCATTTTATGATTATCATTTATTTAAAATGATTTTTAATTTATCATTTTTAAATAAAGATTTACAAATAAAAATGAATGCAAATAAAAAATTAATAATCACCCCCTATTTTTTGCATTTATAATAATAAATTTTATTTAAAATGATTTATAATCAATCATTTAAATAAATTTATACAACTTTGAATTAAATGCCAAACCAAATATTTAAAGTGGTGATTACAAAAAGTTTCATTGACTTAGTTTAATGAATAAAAGAAATTCAGAAGGCATAAGAAATGCCACGCACCAAAAGAAATGAATAAAGTTTTCAAAAAAACTTAAGGAAAAAAGATTTCCTTTCCATTGCACCTCCTAGGGTTCAAACCCTAAATGAATGAAAATACATTCATTTCATTCCATTTTATTTTGCTTGTGCTCTGGAAGCTTCATTGAGAAGCGCCGCCAACAGCAACCCTAGCTCAGCCTTTGGTAGAAATTTATGTTTTGTACGCCATTATTATGTAGATTTTGAAGGTTAGAAGTATGGTAAGCTTGATTTTGTGGTGTCTGGAAGTTTTTCCTTTATTTTTGAAAAGCTTTTACAAGCTTATATGGTGCGGCCATGCTACTGTCTGATGATTTCTCTCTGATTTTCTTTTTCGGTTGGTGATTCTCTATCTTGGCTGCCATAAGCATTCTTGGCAGAGCTTTTGGAATTCAACTTTTATATTCTTTTCTTTTTCTGAAGGCTGCCTCTAGAATAAAATCGTGGTAAGTCCTTCTCAGCCACAAACTTGATAAGTTTTCTCCAATTTTTTAAGTCACTTTTTGAGCATTCATACCACAGCCTTGAGCATTTTTTCTTGAAAGTGGGTATTTTACCTTCATTGTATTTTAAGAAATGCTTTCTTTTCTTCAGGTTGTGGTCATTCTTCACTGAATCTTTGCATAAATTTTATATATTGTGCCTTTCAAGGAAAATCTAGGGTATTTTAGGTCGCCATTACTAAACTCTAGTTTTATTTGATATCCTTCCTTCTCTTTAGTTGTCTTAAAATGAGCATGTCATGGCTAAGACAACTTCTAACTGGTTTTTCATTTTTCTCCATGAAGGATGTGGCCATGTGAGCTTTATATCCCTGCAAACAAAAGATGATTGAGTCTTAAAAGATAAAGGAAAAGAGTGAACATTTTATGTTCTTGCCCGAAAACTTCATGAGTAGGTTGCGGCCTAAGATTTTTATACAGTTGGGTATTGTTATTTTGTTGATTATGGCTCTATTTCCATGCTTTAAAGAAAAGACACACCATCCAGGCCATGGATTCCTTATTTATGCTTCTGGGTGTTTAATCTTTAAGCTAGAACTTTCTTTTATGGCTACCAATTGTCTTGATATTGACCGGAAAAATCTTCATGTATATAAATGGACAAACTCCTAAAGCTTTTCATTGCTATTTGTGAGGTTTTTTAGAAAAAACCGGACCACCATATTATCAATTTTGTACTTTCATGTAGCTTGCTTTGCATGAAATGTTGTGAACAGGTATAATGAAATACTAACTCTTGTATATGGTAAACTATAATCTATGAAAACATTTTGTAAACATATACAAAGAATTTCTCACTTGCTAAAGAAGCATGATATTCATTGATCTAAAATTTGGTATTCTCCTTCACTTAATGTGATTTCAAATCTCCATGCTATTCACTGATTTTTATGACATTGTACACTTTTTTTGTAAAGTGGTTGCAACATAACCATGGTTGTCCCTATTTTTTTTGTTCTTTCTCTTTATTCCTTTTGATATCATATCACAAAATTTTGTAAATGACAAAACTACATGAACCTAGAATATACATAAAAGGCTATGCATATATCACGATGGTATAATCATTTCTCATATGATACTGTTCTCTAGAACCTATTGCAAAACACAATATAGATTTCATTATGTTTACTGATAGTAAAACATTTTCAATGAGTTGGGCTCTACCCTTATGGGAGCCACATTTTCCCCACTCATATTGATACCTGATAATCAGCAACATTATGTTTCTTGTTTCTGCACATGAAACAAACCAATCAGTAAAAACAATAGATTCAGTGGTTCCTTTTGATGCTCTACTTTTTTTTAAAGTTAATCATCTGGTGAATGCCTGATAAAATGTAAATTTCATTTATGTTGGTAATGTAGGGATAAGGTAGAATGTGATTTCTCATTTCTCTAACATCACCCCTCACAATTTTGTAGGTAAACCTTGGAGTTGGAGTTGAACCTGATACTGGAGTTGAACCAGGATGAACCCGACTGTAACAATGATTCATCATTCTAGGAAATGACAAATCACCTTCTCTCCCTATTCTTACATTATTTTCAGTTGTGTGATATACATTTTACTTGTATTCAACATTTGATTAAGAAATCAAAATAGGCTACTCCCATGGCTTGTGTGGGATTACAAAACATTTTTCTCAATAAATCATTTGTTCATGATATGCAATGGCTTATGTATCCTTCTAAATTTATTCTAATTACATAATGAAACAATGAAACTACAATTGTTCAAAACATATGTTCTATAGTCACAATGAATGTTTTTTGCTTTTAAAACTACAATGTTCTTTGATTATTAGCAATAATAGATATTGCAGAAAAATAATTCAGCTCTGTACTTCAATCCTTTTGAATTTTTCTTTTCTTAGTGAAGCTTATTTATCAATTTTTTTGAGTTGTTCTGCGGTTTATTTTTTTGAACAAACCTATAAATAAGCTAATTGATTTATTTTTTAAAGTAAGGATTCATTAGATAACTCAAAACTTTTATACCCCTGCAAATAAACTTCACTAGATCTTCACCAATTTTAAGCAAGAAGCTAAAAAATGGTAACAACCCCTCCAATCCAAATCACAGTAGAACATCTAGAAGCAACCTTGCACAAACTCTGGAGAATGTGTGTGATCATCACTAATATAAAAGTGATACTCCCTCAATACCTTCATTTGGTCCTCTGTACTATCATCTGAAAGAATGAATTCTATGTGCAAAAATATCAAAACTTGTGTGGAGTTGTAATACTGTGACTGCACCTCACACTGTGGCTATAGAGTGTAGTTCTCTACAAATTCAACCACTGATACTATGTTGCCAACTGGAAAAGTGTCCTTGCATTTCTTGAATTGTGCGTCCAGTCATCAAGCTCTATGGGTATGCCTTGCATACTCATACATTAGATTCTCACGAAACATGGACATAAACTGATACACTAGAATCTTCTCAATAACCAAATCACACCTTTTTTCTTGAGACCCATATTTTGTAGCGTATGCCACTATTTTATACTTCCTGAACTCTACTAGTTTCTATCCCACCTCATTTGTGCTTTCCATATGTTGACATACTGGCATTTGTTGCAAGCCACCACAATGCTCACATGAACCATCCAAGCATGTTGTCCTGTAGAATATTTGGCCATCCTCTATTTCACATAAAAATTTTGATAAGAACTCTCTTGAAAAATTTTGTGGGGCTTCTATGCCACAATCCTGTAAAACATTGTTAGGATGCAAATCTAAACATATAGAACAATAAACATCATAATGGTTAGAGAATTCAATATGTAGTCTACAACAACAAGTAGTGCGTGTGTGATTTATCTTGACATAAAAAGGTTTAAGCATTTCAAAAGATCTTTGAGAAATACTAATTTGAGGATAATCATTTTGAAATTTATGAAAAAATTGGGTTTGAGTTGTATCCAAAAAATGCTTTGGATGTGGCTCACAGTTCTGACTACCGATTCTCCCTCTTACAACATCCCTTTGATTCAGAGATGGCCTTGTATTATTCTTCCAATACTCTTCAATTAGTGTTCTTAATGATTCAACAACTTTTTTATCTTTATGTGGAAATCTCCCTGACAATTCCCATAATTCATTTGAATTGGTGCCCTCAATTCTTTGTCGCCTTTGAACGGCTTTTGATAAATTTTTTCTACTCATTCCCATTTTTTCACTTGTCTTTTTAATGAGACAAGATCTCTTTGTTTGATAGCTTACCAAAGTCAATGTAATGACACGTCGGGTGACATTACTATCTTTTGAGTGTGAGGTCTTACCCACACTCTCATAAGCATCCATTAGATTCTTCACAATAGTGTTTTCACTTGATGCATTCGATGTTCTCAACCTAAGAGTCATCATGATGTTTTTTTACTTTAAACCCCACATAATTTGAACAAATAGTTGACATCTTGCGGTCTCATTTAGTCTTTCAAAGAATATTTTCCAAATCTTATCAACATATCTTCTACAAGTGCATTCCAGAATCTTACCTTCCATTTCCTACAAAATATTCTCATCAATATTAATCAAAAACTTTGGCTTTCTACACAAAATTCTAGGTGGTGTTCTCCTAGGTACATACATCTCAACATTAGCAATTTCATCAATATTTAATTGAGGTGGGCTAGATTGCGTACCTTCGATCGAGGGTGGAGTAGAAGACATACCTTGATCTTCACGTGGGGATGATCGCATACCTTCTTCATCAAATCCGAGTGATGATGTACTCTCAACTTGAGATGCGGTGGATGGTGTCCAGCCATATTCACTTTTGGTAGATGGTGTCCCTCTATATTCGTGTGTGCTTAATGGTGTCCCTTTGTATTCACTTGTGGTAGAGGGTGTGTCTCCAATTATGGTACTTGCATCTGTCTTAGCACGACGCTTTTGCATTCGTTCCCTTTATGTTGCCAATTTCTTTTCTCTTTTTGGCGGTTGAGGTTCCTCTTCAATTGGCTTGTTTTCGTCAATCGTTTCCAATTTCTTCTTTTCATGATATGTCACCATCCATTCTCCCTCCTATTCTTTGAATGCTTCATACTCTTCATCTGTTAGTTTCTTCCTTTTTCATTTCTTCGGCATGGTGGATAATTTTACCTATAGCATGGTAATGAGACGAATATTAGTTCCTCAAAAATGTATCCATTAAAATAAATGAAATATATATGTCATTCAAGGCTTCATAAATATAAAAAATAGGTGATGAGGTAGCTTTACTAATGAGGTAATTTAGAAATAGAAATGAAAACCAAAATAGTTTAAATAGGTAGTAGAATTTTCAAAATGTGCAAAATGTGCTAAATTGTGAAATTAACAAATAGTGAAGGGTTTGATGTAGACCTGGGAGGCTCAATCACAACCAATTTGACAACATGCCTTTAAGAGGCATCTAACAATATTAAGATGACCTATTTGAACAAACCAAACAACCCTCAAAGCTTGACAATCATTAGAAGTTAGATTTCACACTTTCACCCCTTGAACCCTAGTAGTAGTGGAAACTCAATTTTTTCCCAATAACTCAAATGTTCTCCAAAACACAAGACAAAATATTGATGGTTTTAGAAACCCATTTCAAATTTATTACATATATCTCAATTTCAAGTACAATTCCTTTGGACCAAATCCCCAAAAACACCCCTTCTAAGCTAACCTAATTAGGCTGATTAGGCCTAATTTGCAAAGCAACATGCCCTCAAACTGATCACAGGGCCTTGAAACCTTGGGGAAGCATTTATTATGTTCCCAAACCTCCAAAACCACAACTATATTCCTCTAGTACGGACAAATTCATGCCAAACCTGAAAACCCTTGTTTTATGCACTATTCAAGAGGGTTTATTGAATATGCTACTTCCACAACCTCCCAAACTTTAAAACCAACTTTAAAAAAGGAAATTAACCATGAACATGCCTAAAATTTCAAAACATCATGACCTCCCATAGAGATTCTTACAAACCCTAGGCCTAAGCCCTCATTCACATGCATTTGTGTTCTCAAAACTCACTATAGCAGTGGTTTTATTACTCCTATTTCTTTCCTAGCACTCAAATCATGCATCCTAAACTTAAATAAGACATCATAGGGTCCTTTATATGAGTTACAGTTTCCACATAAGATGTAAGGGCCCTTTAAATCATGTTTTGTTCACAAAACCCTCAAAACAAGGGTTCATGGGTTGTGCACAAGAAAACCCTTAAAGAAAGCTTCAAAGTCTTTATTAAGCCCTCAAACCAGATGGAAATCATAGAATACTCATTCCCCTACACTATTCCAAAAGATACTTGCATAATACAAGACTGTACGTTACCATACAGGTCAGGAAAAAACCAAAAAACACATAAAATTGCTGCTAAACTTGAGATTTCAATGTATTTTCTTCTCCAAAAATCCAAATCAAACTTACATTCCATTTCTACATGCCATTTAAAGGCTTCTTCTTCATATCCAACCGACCAACTACCTTGCAACTGAATTTCAAACCCTTAATGACCGTTGAAGGCCAAGTTTACATCATTTACACATGATATAACAACAGTATTACTCATATTGTAAGTTTGCACCCCTAACACCTATAACTCACTAAAACCACACAAATGGCTTGAAATGAGACTTATTACATCCAAAAAACACTAATCTTGCACACTTTATATGTAAATTCAAAAACTTTCCTTCAAAGGCTACAAAGATACTTTAGTGCAAGATCACCATTTTTCACATTTTAACACCTAAACTAAAAAACTCAACCTAAGACATTCTTAGTTGTCTTGATTGACCTTATTCACAAATAAAAATTCTCAAAGACTCATCCACCTACCTATTAACCTCCTAATTAACATGAAATTATCAAATAAGGAGGATGAGGTGTAGGTGCTCCTGCACTAGGGTTGTAAAAGTGTATTAAAGAGGGAGACCAATGGTCACCTCTTTCAAATGTTAGTTTTAGAAGTTGAAGTGGTTTGTTTTAGGAGAGAAACATTATCAAATGCCATGAGTTCAACTTGAATGGAAGATGATCCTTGGATTGGGCATCAAACCAAATGAGGAAATGTTGAGTTTTCCTTAAGAAAAATGAGGTTTTGGTGAGTGAAATTGAGTTTCTGAGTTGGGAAGCATTATTTTATGTTAGATTGAGCATGAGCAGGGTATTTTAGGCTTGTTTGAATATTTTTCAAGTTTTGGAGTGTTTTTCAAGTGCTACTTTCAATAAAGCCTAGGGTTTTTAAGCCTAGGGAGAGGGTTTTATGGTTTGGGTGGTAAATGATTGAATCTCTACAATCTAATGTTGTAATTTGAAGTTTTGACAAATATAAAGTTCTGCCCCAAGGTTTCAGTAGATTTGGACAATTTTTGAAGGTGGTCCCTTTGTAAAAGTGGGCTAATTTGGGCCCTTAAAAGTGTAGAAAACCTAATTTGTACAATTTGGTACAAAACAAGTATTGGTGATTGTTGGATATGTTGAAAGGATTTGTAATGGGTCCCTGATGTGTGTTGTGTTATGAGTTGAAAGGTTGTGTGAGTGGAATTATACCCGATTGAGTGACTTTGATATGCTACAAGGAACAGTGTGAATATGTTGAATGAAGAGGTCCTGATGAAATTGTAAATTGAAAATTGTGTTTGCAGATTGGAGTTGTGTGTTTGTGTGTTGCAGGCCTCCCTCTACTGCATTAGGAGTCTATTCCAATTTTTTAGAGACATGTATGGAAAATTTGGTAGCATAGACAAGGCAATCAACTGGTTTGTATAACTTTTTCACAAAATACCTCAATGAAAGCTTTGGAAGCATACACAAAGTAAGTCAATTGTTAAATAACAAAATGCTTCAAAGAGATGTGGTTTAAAAATGTAATTGGAAAGTGTATAGAATTGTGTGATTTAAAATGTCCATTGACAACCTAAGGTTGTAACATGACAAACAAACAATGATCAATATGGAATATGTAAAACAACAAAAATGAAAGCAAGCCATAATAGAATGAAAAAAAATGTACAAAGACTTCACATACCAAAAAAACCAAAGTTTCAAATGGAAGAGTTCTACCGAATTATGTATCCTTTGCTTATTTCCTCAAACTCCTCAATAATTTGAATTTTTCAAAAGCTTGTTCCCCTCCAAACTTCAATTGCATATCAGTTATCTTTAGAATTCAAAATTGAATTGATATTATATGCCTTTCAACGTGAAAACTCTGCTATTTCATGCAAAAGTGATGGAAAGATCATGAAAAAGGTGGTGGAATCTAAAAATCATGCATGGACACTTCACTCAATCATCAAAAAGCTACTTTTTATCGGAGCACGCGCAGAACCAGGAGAATATGCAGAATGTGGGCCGACATCACGGGTATATTGTGTTTTTAACTATTTTTAGTGCAAGATATAGTGCACTCGTGTTATCACGCGAGCACGTTATTTCTTGCTTGAATGGTCATGTCTCTACTTCTTAAAAATGCACTCGTGTTATCATAAATTTGGTTATTTTAATAGATTTATTTTCTCTCATTGTCTATACTCTCTCCCACTCTCTCACACCCTCTCTCCCACCGTCTCACCCACTCTCCCACTATCTCGCACCCTCTCCCACTCTCTGACCTCTCCCATCCTCTCCCACTCTCTCCCACCCTCTCTCACTCTCTCCAACCCTCTCCCACTCTATCCCACTCTTTGCCACCCTCTCCCACTCTCTCCCACTCTCTTCCTCCATCCCACCTCTCTCCCACTCTCTCTAACCCTCTCCTACCTCCCCAACTCTCTCCCACCTCTCCCACCCTCTACCACTCCCTCACACCCTCTCTCCCACTCTCTCCCTCTCTCTCCCACCTTCTCCCACTCTCTTGCACCCTCTTCCACCCTCTCCCACTCTCTTTCACCCTCTCCATCCTTCTCCCACCCTCTACCACTCTCCCCAACTCTCTCCCACCCTCCAACCTCTCTCCAACCTCCCTCCCACTTTCTCTCCACTCTCTCCCACCCTCTCTCCCCACTCTCTCATACCCTCTCCCACCCTCTCTCCCACCCTCTCCCACTCTCTCCCACCCTCTCTCACACCCTCTCACACCCTCCCACCAGCCTTCACACCCTCTCCCACTCTCCTCCTATCACCCACTCTCCCACACCTCCCACTCTTCCACCCTCCCTCCCACTTCCCACCTCTCCCACCTCTCACCTCTCTCTCCCACCCTCCCACTTTCCAACCCTCGCCTCCCACTCTCTCCCACTCTCCCAATCTCTCTCCCTCCCTCCCATCTCCTCCCACCTCTACCACCATCTCCCCACTTCCCACCCTCTCCCACTCTCTCCCACCTCCCCCACCCCTCCCACTCTCTCCCACCTCCCACCTCTCCCACCTCTCCCTCCCTCATCTCTCACTCCTCCCACTCTCCCACACCTCCCACTCTCTTCCTCCCTCCTCTCCCACTCTCTCCCACTCCCTCCCACTCTCTCCCACCCTCTCCCACTCTCTCCCATTCTATCCCACTCTCTACCACTTTCTTCCTCCCTCCATCCCTCTCTCTCCCACCCTCTCCCACCCTCTC
>VDFB02019648.1:0-26008 GCA_007258455.2 Sequoia sempervirens
GGTTTCAAATTGGTTTGAAAAATGGTTGAAAACTAAAAGGCCCATTTATGGGCCTCTTGTGGCCCTATCGCTCGTTGAGATCTTTATAACGGTGTAGATGGTTTGTCAATCTGATGCCCAAGTCAAAAGTTATAGCCCCTAGAATTTGGACTAAAATTTAGGAAATTTCTTAGGCCTAGAAAAAGGGGCAACTGAATCTATTAGGCACCAAAAATAGTAGTGATAGTTGGAACTTGGAAGAAAAAAAATGATAAAGTGGTGAGGAATGAAAGGGATTCATTCTAGATAGGAAGATAGATAAAATTCTTGCTTTTTAGCACATAACGGAGGTTGGGGTTTCAATGACCATTATTTCCATTCATAGACTTGCATGTCTGATTTACAGCATGTATTTTATAGCCAGATTTCTATAATAATGGTCTTGTGACTAGATAGTTGTATTGCATTTGATTTCATGTACGTAGATGATTTCTGAGAGTATAATAAAGTTACATCTTTTTTGTTCTTGAATTTTATTGTCTGTGTAAGGTGTGTTCGAGGGAGAGTCTCCCTTCATTAAGTACACTACTAAATATGCATGTGGTGCTTTATGTAAGTACCAAAGTCTCACAAATATTGATTAACTACACATTTTAACTAATCACTCACCTAATGGATTCATGATGTACCTTTTTTTATAATATATGATGGTAGAGGTGAACCATTGCTTCATCTAAGGTCCTTCAAAACTATATTCTTAGATTATTTCTTTGAGGAAAAGTTACTTTATAGATTGTTTCCATGATGCTAGAATGATTATGTAATTACATAGTTTTATCCATTGACAAGCATACTTTCATCACTTCTTTTGAGGATTTATAAAATAATTTTATGGAACATTTTCAATACAAAATTGAGTTAAATATTAATATTGAGTTAAAGATGGTAATGACTTCTTTGATTAATCTCTTCACCTATCTCTTTTATTATATATTACATAAATTGTGTTTTTATGAACTATGTGCATTTATGTTTTTTCTCTTTTTCCCAAGTTATTGTTTTATGTGTCCTTAATTAGTAGTTGGGTGATGTAAGTATACCTTTAGTCATGCATGTTGACACAAGTGACTATGAACATGTGTTGTATGGTTCATGTCACTTTTGATTTTGTTATCCATGAGTTTTCTTCTTGTTTTACCTGTGTATTTGGGATGTAGTTCAGATTTATGGATTTATTAAAAACCACATTCATCTTTTTAACCAAAAATATAGCTTATGTTGTGTTTTAGATTTAGAATTTTTGAGTGAAATAGTAGCTTGTGATCCTCCTTTCTTATTCCCTCTATAATATATTATGCTTCATTATGTGGGGTTTTTATTCATGTTTCATCTTCTATATAATGTCTTGTGTCTTATCTCTTGACTTGTTACAACTTTCATATGTTGATTTCAATTTCTATGATTGTTATGTTTCCACACTAGGGGAGCATCTCCTTTATGTCGCTTACCTTGTCTTATTTTAATGATCATTATATAATACATCTTACATGGTATTTATTTATGCTTAAACTATTACATCTTAGATATCTTATGTTTACATGAACTTCTATCTCTCACTTTGGCTATTATCACTTGATCATTATGTTAGAAATTTGAAATAGATTGAATAGCCAAGATATTTCTACGAGAGAGATAATCTATAAAACTATAAATGAAATAACACAATTACAGACCCAAAATTCCAAGAGATGTGCAAATTTCAAGATGACAAGATTGCATTAGGAGCTCAAAGAAAATATGCAAAAGAATGATTACATGCATCAAGGTACATGTATACCAAAGTATGCAAGAATATTCAAGAAATATAAGCTAGGTAGTGAGTTTATATATAACTAAGGAAATGATGGAGGTGACAAATCAACCAATAGAAATTGACCACCACTAACCACCAACATTAAATAAAGTGATGAAAAAGTAAATACTCCACCTTTTAAGGGTGGAGACATTTCATCACTTTATCTCCTAGTTATTAAATAATAAACTCACTTTATTATCCTAATCAAGCTTAATAAAAGTGTAGGAAAAACCTAAGACTAAGGAAAAATAAATTAACCCACTAGGAAAATAAAAACCTACACCAACACATTGGTCCTCAACATTGGGGATAAAATTGAGGAGCACCTTGTTATCTTTTCTTACATAAAATTTGATGATTATTTCTTGATATCTTATCTTATGCTTGTCACATGATGATATCTACATGAATTTATTACATGATTATATCTTTTATTTGTTCCCATATCCCAATTCCTTGCATCATTTGTATGCACCAATTGGAAGAGGCGTATAATATTAAATTAACATTGTCTTTTGGTTACAATGGATCCTTCACAACTCCACATTGCTTACTTTTGATTATGATGACCTTCCTTCATAATTTTACATCATTTAATTTTGGTTATGTTGGCTCCTTCATAGCCACACATCACTTTATTTTGGTTATGATGACTCCTTTGTAACCCTATATGGTTATGATGAATCCTTTGCAACCTTACATCTCTCTTTTTTACACATTAAGTGTTTGCATTATTAATTAGATGTTCATTCCTATTTAAATGATTTTTAAATTTTATCATGGAAATTTGTGCTCAGAGGTCTAAAGATGGAGTTATCATTACAAGTAGCATGTATGGATCATCTTTTATATCCATATCATTTTTTATGTTCTTATAATTTGCTTTCATGTTGATTTTTTGGTTACTTTGACATGCATGATTCATAATTTAGTTCACATGCAAGTCAAATTAGGGGAAAAATGTAAGGGTCAAAAGTACATCCCTAATATTTTTCCTCCTTCATTTTTTGACACACTTTTACCCTTTGTTCCTAATACAATTTAATTTGAACACTACCCTTTGTCCCTAATACAATTTAACTTGGTGTTCAAATGATGTATTTCTATACAAGAGTTAGCATATAACATATACCTTATCTAATTATTACCCTTTGTTCCTAATACAATTTAACTTGGTGTTCAAATGATGTATTTCTATACAAGAGTTAGCATATAGCATATACCTTATCTAATTATAAGTCTTTGTCTGCAAGTGGTTTAAACTCAACCTTCATATTAGTTGTTCCTTACCTTGGTTCAAAATTGCACTTATGATTCTAAACTTGGTTCAAAAATTCACATGTAGATTTTGACCCTCAAATTTCTAAATTCAAATTTAAATATGGGCTCAAGCATACTTGTTTACAATTAGTCATTGCTCCCTAACTCGAATGAAATATTCAAAATTTGGAGATAGTGGGTAAAAGCACAAAGCTGTGTCACACTTTATAAAGGAAATGACCAACGCTGATCCAATTTTTAACTTGAATCACTAAAAAGTGGCATATATGTTTTTAATTTTGAAATGATGTAAACTAGTAAAATATGTATTTTTTAGTATATTTTATGTTTGTATTTTTTAAAAAAATATAAAAAATTATTTTAAACTAGTTTTTAATAAATTAAAACTATAATTTAGTTGCTGATAAAATGCTGAAAAATGAAGTTGCATGGGACGTCAAACTTTTTATAGTAAATTTTTTTATTTTTTTTCAAATTTTTTGTGTGTATTTATAACTTGAATTTTTTGTGCATGGATATATTTTTTTCCAATTTTGATAAATATATATTTTTAAATAAATATTAAAATGTGCGCGAATAAAAAAACAATTGTTTTCATCAGACGTCAACTTTCATATTTAATATTTATCTAAAATGGAAACAAAATTATACCATCTTAAAATAGATTCTTTTATCTAGTGCATCATATTTTTTTCAATTTTTTTTAATAAGTTTTAGTATTTTTCCTTGGCATAGTAATCAACCTCATATTTTGTGCTGAAAACCTACTTTTAGTAAAAATAAAAAATAATTAAACTATTAAAATAAATATATTTTTGAAAACTACACTTATGGATCTACAAAAGGGTATTTTTATATTTTTTTTAAAATGTTGTTTACATTAGGAGGAGTTATTGAAACTTCAAGTTTTTGAAATAATTTAATTTTTTTGGTAAATTGGACTCAAAGTGATGCTCCATACATTTTTAGCCAACAATTTTAGTTGAAAAAGTTATGGAAGCATATAACTTAGCTAGAATGAATCTTAATAGATCATATGTTTGAACAAAATTGATTTTTAGTTAGAAATACTTAAATTCAGTTGTGCTGATAAGTTGGCTGAAAGTGTGACACAGCTTTGTGCTTTTACCCTAGTGTGTTGTACAAAGGGCAAATCCTAAATACATTTTAGACCATGAGATAGTGTTGACATTCACTTATCATTGCCACTTGAGCATATAAGAGCATTGCATCGATATATAAGGTTATAAAGAACATGTACATAGGCATTTTCATTTTTACTTGGTGTGACTTTCAATTGTTCTAAATCATTAAATTGATCGAAAAGCTTCACTAAGGAAAAATGTGAGAAGCTAGTTATCTTCCTCGTCTAACACAACTTTTAATAGTACTTCTAAACACCACCATTTTTAGATAGCATAAGAAAACAAAAATTTCAATATAAAAAATGAAAAAATCAAAATTGTTTAGATTAGATTCAAAATCATTGAAAAATAGTTGAGACCACATATATATAGATCATAACCATAAATATAAGTTTGAACCTGAACAAAATACAAAACATTTTTAATTTGTCAAAACTTTATAATCTTAAAATAAATAACAAAAATTAAAAATTGAATCACTAAATACAAATTATAATAAAACATCATCTTATCATATTTAAAATTAAGTACCCTTATCCCTTTATCAAATTTATATTATATCAAAATTCTACTAATTAAATTAAAATAATTTAACTTTTATCACTTTTTATTTTATTGACCCTTACTAAAAAAATCATTTATTTCTTTTCAAAAGTCTTGTTTAATTCTTAAAACATGTCCCTATGTCTTGCACACATCCTTCAAAAATAAAATTATCAGTACACCGTGTATTCCAATAAATTATTTCTATATTATTTCTTAAAAAAATTAATATATATTATTGAAATAGAGGAAGCTTTATAAAAATTATGAATGGGATAGGGTTAAATAGGATAACTATTTATTATTTTTAAAGTGGATGAAATTTAAAATTATTATTTATTATTTCACTATTGAATTGGATGATGTTCAATTAGAGTGATGCGAAATATATCTCATTCAACACTGCATCAAAATAAAATATATAAAAAATTATACATATTTTTTAAATAACTTATCTATCTAATAACTATTATGTATAAATAAAAGATAAAATAGAACAAAATAAAATTAGAAGATTATTTAATTTGATGATAAACTCCCTTTTTCTTTTCTTTTTTTAATATATCACTACTAATATAAACAGATAATATTTCTTAAAATACTTTTGAAAGTAATTGACAGATTTAATAAATTATAAATAAATAATGGATTCTTATATTTGCTTGCAGCTGAGCTTTTAAATATTCCATTTCAATGTAAATAATTAATTAATATAATATATAATTTAAAATATCTATAAATTTTTGAACAGTGCCTATTAAAAGAGGCGGCATAGGACCGTATGGTTGGCAAAGTAAAAGAAAAAGAAAAAGTGGCAAAGTTTGGGGCCTGACTTTTGGTCGGAATTTTAGCAGCCGTGCAGCTCGTACATTGCTCTGCAAATGACACGTCGGCTGTTGAGGAAAGTAGTCGCAGCTGTCCTCTGTTTGCCTTTTTCCGTCACGGGTTGTTTATAGTTGTTAAATTTGACGGTCACGTATTCCGTCAAGCAAATATTCAAAGGCTTTTTACAGCTTTGAATATATTAATAAAGATAAAGAAGAGGTACTAGGTATTATTGATATATGCTATTATATATTATAATAATATATAATTTCTATATAATGGAAAAAATATTGTTTAAGTTTTAACTTAAACAGCCTATATCACCGTTAATGAAGTAGCACGAGCAGTTAAAGCTACAGCAGAAGTTGTTTCTCATCGAGAAGAGGCATAGGGGAGAGGACCGAGTACTTGAGCATGTTTCAATAGTTTTGACAGCATTTGTTTATATAATGTCCGATATTTTTATCAATATTGGATCAATAGTTGTGACTTTCCAGTTGTTAGTGTTGATGATGACTACCCATGATTAAACAAAATGTATTCCTTTGATCTAAAAAGCAACCAATCATGTGATGCCACATCAACACTCAATAAAACATGTTGTGAATGCACAAGTATTGGTCTCACTTTTTTCTAGGCCTTTTTGGACACCTTGACAAAAAAGCATGCTGATGTGGCATCATATTTGATGATGTGGCCCTGAAACCTTAGTTTAAGCAGGGAACTTGTCAAGTAAGCTGATGTAAAAAGTTGGGAGTGATTTGAAATTTCCACCTAGGATAATTAGAAGCGCAAAGTTAGAGTGTTCAATTAGTGGGTCCTCTCCCCTAGGTGGAAGAAGCAAGTAGAGGTAGCAGCACCAAGAGTGAATTGGATCAAATGTATACAAATAAGTATATACTAGCAATTGCACCTTGGTGTGCAATGGGTACGTCAAAGAGGTGTGGAATGTCAACTAGAGAAAATTTTGGTTTTTTTTCAAAATTTGTATAGTACATGAGGTCAATTGGTAGGTCATTTAGAAAATGGTTTTGTTTATATATTATTATTATTATTACTATTATATTCTTAATTTTATTTTATATTTTTATTATATAATAATATTATTATATATTTTTTAAAATTTTATGTACTAACTATTATATTCAACACATTAATCTCAGACCTAAGTAATTTACCGTGTCTAGTTATAAAATTCTCTTCAATTTTTATGCGTTTGGATTATTCAAAATCTAAATTTGTCTAAATTTATTTCATTCCATCATTTAGCAATTTTTTAATCTAGTCACCTGCAACTAGAATTTGCAAACACATACTCTCTAACATATTAACATACATATAGTTTTCTATCAGCATAATCCTTGAACCTCCTTCAGGTGCAAGTGTTAGTATATACCTCTCTCTATATAGAATTATCTCCTCCTCTATCTCTCTTTCTTTTTTCTAATCTCTCCAAAAATCAATTAAACTATCTAATTTTTTATATTTTAATTTAATTTGATCTATATAAAAATATATTAATTATTAATTATAATAATTTCATATTTATATTTAAATTTTTTATTGAAGAATATAATATATAATGATAATATAATTTATATATACTATTATATATAATAATAAATATAATTATATTATATATAATTTAATTGTATTATATAATATATATAAAATTGCAAGTATTGGCATGGTGTGATGGTTTAAAGGTGGCATTGTTGTTCTTGTCACCAAGGTTCAAACCCCATTGGGGTGGTATTGTTGAATGGATGTATCCCAGTTCATAGCTCCGGTCAAAAGCATTTACCCCTTGAATAATATATATATAATATTAATTATATTTTGTATTATATAAAAATATAATAATTAACAATTATTACTTATAATAATTTTATATATATTTAATAGTTTTATTAAAGAATATAATAATAAATAATAATTATATAATTATATATATATATATATATAATTTTATTATAGAATATACATTATCTATTAATTATGGTTATATATACTTAACTACATAGGTTAAAGGATGTCGTAATGTTAAAACCTAAATGTGCTCATTATTGGAATCTTGGTCGTAATTTTTAATTTAATAAACATACTCTAAAATCCTCGCTAAAACCTTATTTTCAGGTTTTAGCTCATCAAATTGGAGAAGTGGAAGGTCAATATCAATGAGGAAGAGTTTGGAGGAGCAGAAACCAATAGCGGTAGGAAAGCAGTAAAAAATGACAAAAAACAATTGAAAAAGTGGCAAAAAATGATGAACTACTAAGATTTGTTTATCTATCTTGCATACCTTATCTAAAAATCTTCACCGTCTATAGGCAAAAGAAGCTCATGAACTTCAAATAAGGAAATGCCTTCGGCATAATTAATATAGATTAATAATTAATTAGATGAAGGGTGTTTACTTTGAAATAAAAAATGTTAATGTACACAAAGTAAATGTGATAAAATTAAGGTATTTAGTTTGTGTTTGAAGGAGAAGAGTAATTTTATTATGTATTGAATTCAAGTTGTTTAAGGAATGGAAATGGAATATGGGGAAATAATTCACTTTGGGATTTAGACAGGTTGATAGGTATCATAGAAGATTGAGTTCAAATTTGCAACTGCAAATATGTCATGTACTCACATAAATGATCTAGCAATTTGTACACTTCTTGATTTTGTGTAGGATGCAAGTTTATTTTCTTTACCTTTTGTGATATCTAAGATTGATAGTATTTATTACTGGTAAGTCATAAGGGTAGATGTTCTCCTAGATAAACACTTAGAGAACTTAGGTGTAATTGAAAACAACAAATCTCAACCATGCAAATGCTCTAGAGTAATGTGATACAAAACTAGGTTCTTTTTAGTTGTTATAATCAAAATATTCCTATTATGCTCCTTTTGTAAATGTGAATGATATTCAATGTTATTAAACAATGATGAAATGGGTGCAATTGAATGTCCTTAAATACAATTTTGGACATAGTAATAAATCATGGTAACTTGTGTTCTATCAGGCTTATGTGAGAAAGGAATGGGTGGGTTTCAACCATAATTTGAATTTTGAATTTTGAGGGGTCAAATCCACCACTACAAAGTCAACCCCATGTTTGTAGAAATGAACTAGGACATAGAAATAATCAAATTAGTGGATAAAATGACACATAGAGATGGGTGCATGAAAAGGCGTAATTAATGCTTAATTAGGGTGAGTATATCGAAGTGTGTCCTTATGTGGATAAGGCATGGATAAATGTATAGGAATGTATGTGTATGGCGATAAGAAAAAGCTAGGGGAATGGGCCCAAAATTGCACAAGATTACATCATCTAGATCAATATGTAAATTTATTAATTCATTCTCTCAAAATGGGCACAAAACTAAATGGGAAATGTCGTGGGTATGCAAATTTCACTATTACATTTTACCCAGACTTTTAGATGCATGTGAGTCCAATAATAATGATGTATCTCGAAGTATGCAACACTCATAAACATGCATGTAAAGTAAATATTCAAACAAAAACGATATTATGGGGGTTCAAAAGTAATGGAACTTGTAGAATATGATCATGTAGGTTCATCCTTTAGTATGCACTATGCAAGGAAACCTATAAAATAGGAGTAATTTCTATAACACAACTATGGAAAACTACTATCTAAATATCATGTGTATGATAATGAGAGAGAGAAAGAGAAGAAAATAGGGTTAGAAAAAAATACCTATACAAAAAATGCTCATGGGATGACAAGGTGCATGAAGCATTGGCATGTCATATGCTAATGATGAGTCTTCATAAGAATTTGTAACCAAGGATAACTTTAAGAACCCCCCCTCAAAGGTGTAAAAACCTAGAAAATCTTGTATACTTCTCGAAAAAATATTAATTTTATTGGCGATTTTTTTCGTTATTCAAGAAAAAAAAATCTCAATTGGTGAATCTTTGGTAATCGCTAGAAGTCTATGGAAAATCTTGGTGAATTGTAATTTTTTAAAACCAATTAAATATTTTCATTGGCGATTAAAACCTATTTTCAAACCAATAAAATATTTTCATTCACGAATTAAACCTGTTTTCAAACCAATAAAATATTTTCATTGGCGAATTAAACCTATTTTCAAACCAATAAAATATTTTTGTAGGCAAGTGAAACCTATTTTCAAAACAAAAAATATTTTCGTTGTCAATTAAAACATGTTTTCAAACCAAAAATAAATAAAATTCATTGGCGAATTAAACCTATTTTCAACCCAATAAAAAAAATTATTGGCGAATTAAGCATATTTCAAACCAATAAAAAAATCATTGGCAAAATAAACTGGTATGCCAATAATAAATCATAGCGTGAATGGTGAAAATATCAAATGATATATATTGTTCTATTCTGAGACAAATTTTTCACACATCCAAATTCCTTCATAAAGCATTCGAAATGGGGACAAGTGTCAACATATTTATTATGTTATTAAGTGAAGTGTTATGTCTGAAGCCAGATGTCAGTGCAAATTAATATAATCGATGACCATTCGATGAATGTTCAATGGACTGTTGTAGTTGCATTTTGGAAGCAAATGTCTAAAGCACTAGACTTGTGAATTCAAACCTCTGAAATAACCCTAGAACCATTAGATTTCCAAATATCAATAGTTGACCTTTTATTACTAATTAAATCACTTAAAGTCATGACACCCAAAATAATATTTTATCATTAACTGGCTATTGGCAATTGAAGGTTGCTTAAGTTATGACTTAATCCTTTCGAGTCATCGTGGTGACTAGCCCCTCGACCTAGGCGATTACTGGTTCTGAGTCTCATGACAAATATTTACTCATGAAAATCAATGGTTGAGATTGGCGATTAACGATCGGGCGGCTCTTGCGCCTACACTACTCAAAAGGTGATGTCATCAGTTTTTGTGGTAATGCAATATTGTGACATCTTTCCCTTGGTGGAACCGAGATCGTGGTTAATGGTCTAAAAGGAATCAACGGTCAACACTAAGTTCATCAAAGATCAACAATTATCACAAGATTGTAGATTGTAAAAGCTCTGACAAGATCAAAATGTGATAATTGTTCAATGAATGTTTAATGGACAACTGGAAGCAAATTCCTGAAGTACACTTGTGAATTCAAACCTCTGGAATAATGCTAGAACCATTAGGTTTTAAAATATCAATGGTTTGACATTTTATTATTTATTAAATCACTTAAAGTCATACTCATTTTTTTTGAGATAATATTGTCACATCAAGTGGTGAATGAAATGTTCAAGTGCTAAGTATTGATGTCTTCATTCTATATATACTTCACCAACTTGATGTTCTTCATATCATTTATAATATATTTGGCTTTGCTTTCTTTCTTCTCTATTCACAATTTCACTATGATATTATGGAGTCTTTAGGGTGTATCATGCTACCCAAATGTTTTTGGGAGAAAAGAAGCAATGATGCATACAATAGAGGAAAGAAAGAATGGAAAAGAGAGAAAAAAAAATCTTATAACACTATGAAGAAATGATCACTTACCTTTAGGTTTTCACTAACTTGTTCATTAATGTAGGAATGCATGTGTTGTATGTTTGTAACTTTCCTACAATCAACTTCAAGGTTCCAAGTCCAACCTCTGAATCAAGAGCTCACAAGTTCAAAACTGAACAAAATGTGTAAGAATAAATTAGAGTTTCAATTGTATTTATATCAATCCATATTTGGCAAATTCCACGAGATTTTTAAATGGTATATTAAAAATTTGGCAAATCTCACGTGATTATACAATGATACATTTAAGTGTTTGGTGAATCAAACCTCAATGGAACACATACGTTGTAATTTTCAAGGCAATTATGGCCCTAAGATTAGCATGGAGGTGTCATGGTAATTGGCGAAATGTGTCATCAAATGTAATTATTTTTTAATGTTATTAGCAAAATGGGTCCTCATAAGCAACTATTTGTAAATTCTAATTGGCGAAATGGGTCCTTACGTGCAGTGAACATTTAATGGTGTTGCAAAACATGTCCTGATACACAAATGTTGTTTTAATAGTATTGGCGAATATGTAAGTGATGTAATACATGATTCTAAGATTCCAGGAAAAAATATTAATCGATCCATTTGAAATGCGTAGTTTGTTATGGCGAAAATATTACTTAAATATGCCTCATAAAATAAATTGATGGCGAATGGAAATGCATTGGACCGATAATTCGTAAAATCTAAGCAATTTGGCCACCCTGTTGGTTACGATTTATTCACCAATTTTGACTTGGCTGATATATACTATTCACCAATTGGCGAAGATTCACCGCTAAAAAAATCCCTGTTTGTAACTATGTGCAAAACTCAATGTGAGTGTTGTGAAAAAATATGCCCCTTATAATTGGTTGCATCTATAGGATATAAGGAATTGTAGGAGAGGTAAACATAATACATGAAATATAAACATGAGATAAGCATGTAAGCATGTTAATCATGTAATATAAAAAATTGAATGTATGCATCATATTAGAGAGTAAATCATGTTGAATGACAATTGTGGTAAGAACATGAATTAGAGATGATATCAAGGACTAAGGTTGACCTTAGCATGGTAAAATAGAGGTTGTGATGTAGCCCTTAATGACCATGAACACCATGTAAACATATAAGACAATAGTAAAACCATATGCCCCACTATGGTAACATGACCACACAATGGGGAGGATAGATCCCTAGTTTTGTGAAAGATCTCAATACATGGCATAACATGTAATCAATAATATGCGGAAGTCTTCGACGTCCCTAATGGTAATAAGGATCACAATGAATGACACGTGTAAGTGATAATATGGTGAAAGCTTGTAGCATCACTACTATAACTTTTAGAACATGGTTAGGTCATGCAAGTACATAGTGTGATAGGAAAGGCATGATGCATGATGCCTCCTAATGTGGTGTGTTGCTTCTTAGAACATGTTTAGGCTATAAGAGCTCAATAGTGTAAAATATGATAGTGAGAGCACATGTTAAGGTAATTTCCCCAACATGGGAAACATATTGGAATGTAGGGGGAAAATGTGTAATGGGAAAGAATCACAAATAATGTATGAGTAACCCAATAATAAGGCATGATCCATGACATGCAAAGATGTGTAACTGGCAAGTACACTATGTGATAGGGAAGGCATGATGTGCCCCAATGTGATATATGATTCATGAAATGCACATTCATTATGATTCGTGTTTTTTTTAATCAAGCCTCTTTGACCTCCATAGCAATTTTATTGTGTTTTCTCTTTAGTGACGAGTGTTTGATTACAAGTGATCTTTGAGAATTATACAGTTGAAGAATCAACTCCAACAATATATAAACTATAGGCCTAACAACAAAATTGGTCATAGCATGCTCCTAATATTAAATTGTCACTAGGCACACAATAGTATATACACGGATTTGTAACATGTCATTATATAAAAATAATATGAAATGTTATCATGACAATTGCACTAACAACCTTGCAAATAAGTACTCTTAATTCAAAAAGCGATTGATTTGTTAATTGATGATGGATGTCCCCAAGCTCACCAAGGAACTTATTGGTAGATGATAGATGTCCCTGAAATTAGGCAAAGACCATATAAAGTATAAGCATCCCTATTTCAACAATCATTTGCTACAATCCAATAATAATGAAAGCTTTCGTAACATATATCAGAAATGCTTGTATATTTCTAAAACCATGCTTCTAAAATTGTACCAATACTTACATCCACTTAACTATCATTCAAACAAGTTGGATGGAACACCAACATGCTGCAAATCAATAGTTCACCCAACTTTTTCATTTATTCTTTCTATACATGAAGCAATGGCATTCATTAACATAAGACTAAAAGGAGCTTTGTATACAAGTTATTTAGGCATCATGGAAAATATCCTTGATTATATTCCAATATAGTTCGCCTAACTTTACCATTCTTTCTTCGTATATGTATAGATTATGCAAAATGTTCACTTATAAAAGACAAATTAAGGAAGACTAAAACGAGCTTCATGATCTATATAAATTATTTCTACAATGAAAACTTACAATTTTTTATTCATTCTTTTGACACATTATAAATTTAAAATGGCTTTAAACCAACAATTTAGATAATATATAGGTTGAAACAACTAGGAAAGTTTGAGTTGCAAGTGTCGTGCTTCACAATAACAAAGCTTCTTGTCAAATTCATTCCAAACATTTTTTAGGTAGTTCTTGTTTCTCCAAGAGCTTGGTGTATTTCTAATATCAGTAAATGTTTTGTTTGAGGTAATGATTAGTCGGTCCTCAATTTATTTTTTCATTGTTTGTATGCTCTATGTATGTGGAATTGTTTCTTACTTGTCTAGGTTTGTTTCTTACTTGTCTAGGTCGGTATGTCCATAAAAATGTGATTGAATGGTATGATATATTATTTGTTCTATATCATGCAAAGTTATATTTTCAAAATTCTGTCTAGACTTAGGTTAATATTCTCTACTGAGATTATGCGGTTCCTTAGGAATATGAGAAATAAGGATTTGTTTCAATATGATAAAAGGGCTATCACGGTGTTTTCTAAATAAGTCACTCCCTCTCTTTGGTGGCCCTGGATCAACCAAATTCTTGAAGAAGATAAAACATTACACAATAGTAGCAGACTGCATATGATAGTGATGGTTGGCCACTTAAATAGGTTGAAGATCAAGTTCCTTCCAGTACTCTACATTAATTAAGCCTAGGGGTAGTAATATCGGTTTCCCACATGCCTCTCAACAGGTTGAGTTTGTTCCTATTAATCTAGACAACACATTGACTGAGGTAGCTAGCTGTCTATTTCCTGTGGAAATCAGTAATCAGTTTGATATAGTTCAAGGGTGGACTTCAAAGGCACGTGATATTCAAGGTATTAAAAGCTCTGTTAGTTTTGATTATGAAGACGGAAATTTTACTACTAGTTTCACAATTGCACATTTGGTTTCTCATGCAACTCATCTTTTAATAGTGATTCTGAAGTTAACTCTCCCTCGCCCACAAGGCATGGCTAGATGTTCGATGGCAGAATTTGGTCATCAACTCTAGTCTTTTGATTTGGACTGATTGATGCACAGCTGTGGTTTTTTATATTGAAACTTCTTTTGGTTACTGCTCTGCCACCTAGCCATTTCCTATTGTAGGACATTTTATAAATCTGAAACTTATGATACTGTCCACAGCTGCTACCCCATTTTGTCTGTTTGGATCTTGACATTCTGCTGCCCCTAGGGGATGAGCATTTTGGTCGTTTTTCTTGGGTGACTCTGATTACATGATGACTTGATATCATTGTTGCTCAACTGAGCTATATTTTTACTCTTTCTCAATACTAAAAAAAATTGCTTTGCAAACTATAGAAAGAAAACTTCATTTTTTAAATGCATTGCAAACTACAAATAAATATATTTTGTTTTAGTGTGCCTTTTACGTTGCATGATAAATTGATTGCATTAAAAATGTATACAAAACTATTTACACAATATTGGTTCCCACTGAAAGTGGTGGCAAAAACAAGATCATTATCATGTGATTATCAAGTATCCTCATTTCAACCATATTTCAATAAAGATGGCTTCTATTATTCATTTGAGCTTTAAAACTGTGATATTTGGTACCTAGTTGCAAATGATATGCCTAATTGACTTGATTCACTAAACAGGACTTCCCAAATTGATGCTTTAAGATATTATGTTGTTATTTTGAGGTCCACGTCACATGAGGTAAGGAAACTCTCAAGTACGGAAAGAAAACTTTTCCAAGTTGACCTATCCCCACCTGGAAGAACCCAATGAACCATTAAAGTACTCAACGACATTACCACTCTCTCTTCATACTGGATGGATTGATCCCAGCCTTATATTGAAAGGTGGGGTTGGTTCTAGTGTATGATCAAGGTATCTCGTCTTATCTATAGAAGGGGGTTGGATGAAGTTGTATGATCTATGGTTGGGGTTCATCCCCAATGGTTGTGCTCAATAAATAGATCAAGGACTTCACTCGACCAACCCAACCAAACAGAACCCATGCCCTGTCCCCAACCCCAAACCATTATTACATTTGAAATCCCTGCATGTGGTCTAACACATCTTAAACTAGAGGCCTTATAGCAAGAAATTTTTAAGCACAAACATTTAGGAATAAATTATTTAATTTATTATTTTTTAACTATCAATACTTACAGGACATTGTTTGGCATAGGCATAAATAGGCAGTGTTCCTTCAAACAAAATAATTTAGTTACACACTAGAACATGTAGGGCATTCAACAAAAGCATTGCAAATTGCTTTTATTCACAAATGTATAAATGGGAAATTATATTTAACATTTATCAGATATACTACAAATATAGTTTATTTGTTAGAAATAAAAATAAATTCAGAAACAATTTAAAACAAAATTTTGCAATTACACAAAATTGTTTTAGTGAAATCGGTCAAGAGTATCCACATGGCATAAATTTGCCAACAGATTTTCCCTAGCTAAATCCCAGCTGATTCTTGGTAATATACTTTACAGTTTTTATTGACAAAGACATGTAGGGAGAAGACAAACAAATTTAAGGGGTCAAACCAAACACTAACCTGTCAAGTTCAAATAGCTTCCATGCAATAATATTCGTGTAACTGAATGCAAAACGGTGTCCTATTTGGTAAAAATATTATTCAAATGTGTTGTAGACTTGTAGTTATGAAACACCTACTAATTCTTGTTGATTTGCTTTTGCATACATATCCTCCAAAATCTGGCAGGAGATGAGACAAGAATTGCAAAAGAACAAGGATTCAACATAGGCCATTCAACTTATATCACCCAAAATTTGAGGGTATAATTAAGACTATCAAAGCTAAGATCAAAGGTTGTAAAATATCTTTATGTTTGTGATCGCAAGAAATAGGAATCAGTCTTAACACATCGATTGGTACCAATCCATCTAACAAATTGATTGACAATCAATCTTACACTGTAGCCTACCACTGCAGAAGCCCAACTTGCATTTTCTTTGTTATTGACTAGGAGAGATGCCCATAAAAGCAGTCATAATAGTATCTCATGCTGGCATTAAAACATATCACCCACAAGTCAACCAGGGCCCTGCTCTGCCATAGTTTTATTCCCTATGATACAAACATTTTGAGCTCAAATAAAAAGCAGGAAACTGGAAGCTTTGGAAAACCATAGTGAAGTCATTTGCTCTCTATGTAGAGTATTTGTCTACCTTAAATTTCATATAGCACCCAAATGACCTTGTTGACACAGTTTTGCAAACACATTCATTCAGCTTGCTTGCATCAAACCAGCTAACTTCCAAGATATTTGGTGATCATTTACAAATTTGAAAATACAACATGATGCTTCAACTGACCCATTTCACATGTTCCAAAAGTGAGAATCTAAACTATCTAGATCTGCACAGGAGGGAAAATTTTGGAAATGTAAAATTTTATTAGTGTATATAGTTGACAAATCATTTCATTTCAAACATTAATCAATAATTTTAATAAACGTATCATAGGTCAATATTTAAGGAGAAACATCATTTATTGTTAGTATTTGTTAGGCAAATCTAAAAACATGGCACATACATTATTTGAAATTTTACACTGGCATATCTAAATTTTGATTCTTTTTGTGAGAAACTAATCTGAAAAGAGTAGGCTATATAGAATACCTTACTGAATCATATCGTTAATAACTCAAAACCAAACAAAAAAACAATTAAAAATGCATGCCTATAATAAGACTTACATATGTTTAAGAAAATCAGTTTATTTTGTTCATTCCTATCTGGACAACTATTTCATTTTCATGTAATCTACCACATCTTAAAGTTAAACAAAATAATAAGAGTTGCATGGAAACAGATACAGTTACAGATACAATATCAGATATGGATATGACAAAATTTCAAGACCCCTTAATACAGATACTACTCAATACAGCAATTATAAAAGCACATATATATTCAATTATTTATACATCTAAGGTTCTGAAGGCATAAAACATTACACTAAAAAATGTTTATTTTATTGTATTTCTTTAGTGTATTTATGTTTATATGTGAACAATTTTTATTTTTTTAATTTCTTCTGCAATTTGTGAATGCTTTTTTTACTATGGTGCCTATTCAGATTTGGGTTTGGGTTTGGCAGTTCACCACTTTTTTATATTCCCAGGGGTTCTCTCGAGGCTCACCTTGAGAGTGGCCCTGGACCTGGCCATTTGATTTTGGCAGTTTCTGAACAGCTGGATCCAAGCCTGATCTGGACCAGGATCATAACCTGGCCCAAACTGGTCCATTTCCAGCAGGGGTAAACTGAACATTGCAACCGTTAGTGTAATATCATATCCAAACATATTAGAAGGCCATAATATGAACTCATATATGGATATGTTTCAATATCGTATTATATCACATATGAGAGTATCATGTCCAGTATCCAATATGCGGATACATGTATCTAGGCAAGGAAGGGGAAGTATCCACCAAATCTGCTAATATGATTATATTATGTTGATATGCATGCATTTTTGTGCAAGTAGATAGATGGTTGCCTTACCATCAACGTGCTATGTCTCCCACCCCCTCCAAGATATTGATTGCTTTCCATTAGTGCACTCTTATCTCTACTTGAAGTGGGTAGATGATTGCCTTCCAACATTATGTTGTCCCTCCCCCTCTTCCTCAGTATAATCTTGGAATTTTTATGGACAGTAAGGCTTGATAAAGTTTAGGATCATAAAAGCTTCAGAAAGGTTTGAAAAAGGTTTTACTTATGAAATTTATGAAATTGTGAATATCACAAAGGATTAACAATAAAAGTAAATTTACAATAATGCATGTGTATCGCGATGCAAAGAAAGTTGCTGAAAGGTTTTACTTATGAAATTTATGAAATTGTGGATATCACGAAGGATTAACAATAAAAGTAAATTCACAATAACGCATGTGTATCGCGAGGAACAAAGTTGCCGATTTCCTTTCAAATAAGGGAATTGACCAGCAAGATAAATGGATATGTTCAGGTAAACAATACGTGGGAGGGAATGGACAAAAAAACTAGGAAGAGATTTGAAGGAAACTAAGAAACACTAGCTGCCCAAATCATGGCGTAAATCCTGACGAGGATTTTGTGTGATTTGATATAATCAGATGAGCTGAATGTTGTGTCAGGTTTCACGGGTCTCCTTGACAGTTATGGGACTCAGACTTGGAATGGTAAGGGCTAAATCAGATCATGTGTATCTTACAGCCTGAGCAGAACAACTGCAAACCACAGATTGGAGTATCCTACGGTGAGCAAGAAAGATCATGTGGATCTCTTGGTCTGTGGGGAATATCACAGGGCAAATCAGAGAAGAGATCTTCAATACCATGGCAGCTCTATTTATGGGGCATGAAATGTCTGTTAATAGCAAAATGGAGTACATGCAGTTACCAAACTGTGGTTGCAATTGCATATAGGAGGAAGCTGATGCTCAGATCAAGCATTTATTCAAAGCGGAAACGAGGGAGATTAGGGTGGCCATAAGAAGTGTGATTGGGGAGAGTCATTTGGAGGCGGGTCACATACATGATAACATTCTGATCACCACATTCTTGTCCAATATTGTATGCACTGTCGGGAGGAAGACGATCGGAAAATTGATGGCTCTGCATTTGCTTAAGGAGGAATATGTTGAGGAGGCTAGACAGGCCATTTCCGCATACAACAAATTTACAAAACATGGCCTAATATGTGATATTCTGGATGTTGAGAGGGTTAGGAAAGAGGAAAGTTATGTGGCAGCCATTGATCTTTACAGAGAGTGCTTCTTCAAGAAAAACCTGCAACCATTTCTGCAAAGGCGTGTTTACGGATGCTGAGGTGGAATGTCTGACTGAACTTGCAACAGGACTAATTACATTGTATTCCTATAGACCCAAGAAGGGATAAGGTATCACCAGAAAGCTATGTACTTGCTGTCTTAATCAATAAAATGAGAGCTACCCTCACTGGTAGCAGTTTGCCTTAAAAAAACAATAAAAGTAAATTGTATGTAACAAGATTATTACATTGTTAAAGGTGCTGTAGTCTAGAGGTAAGGCAGATGGATTATCAAAGGGCTTGGTGCTCATGTTAATGCAGCTGTGCTAACATTGGCCCAGTCAAACAAGAGTAGCAGTACGTCCCAAGTTTTTTCTTGACTGAATGACCCTCTGGCTTGGCTTCTAAACAAACAGTATAGTGCAATGATATCATGGTAGGTGCGAGCCTTCAAATATTTACCAATCAAAACAAACAAGATAATTACCATAAACTATGTTTTTTCCGAGATTACAGCATTCAATAACACAGATATCATATGGGTTGGTGGCCCCAATTTTAGGAGACAATGAGGAACTGGTGAACCTAACCATATATATATTAAAGATATTAATATATAGAAAAAATAAATAAACAGTATTATTTTCCTATTGACTAATATTAATAAAATCAAAGAAATCAAAAATGATTATAACCTTTTTATTACACCAAGAGGCATAACCTATAGTGGCAAAAGGAGAGAAGCATCTGATGTCATGACCATGAAAGCAAAATAAAAGAATAACTCTTTAGAGCCTACATTTATTTTTTAAATATAAAGCCATAAAAATTTTAAAATATGTACCAATACCTACAAATGAAATTATTAAAAAGTTAACACATAAGTATATCAGATTTACTAAACTTTTGAAACTAAAAACAAAATAAAAGAATTACCAAAATAATGATATTAAAAGTAAAATTAAAAGTGATAAGTAGGGAGGTATTTTCCACAGCGTGTCAAATTATGATATTGCTATCAAGATTCAACCGTGTAGTTTTACGAGTCAAACTCATTGACCCGTGTTTCATGAGTAGTGGTTCACAAGAACCCATCTCTCATGATAGTGAATGGTCCACTTAGCACTCATTGCATCTAGGTGATGCTCACAAAGGTGAAGCACTGGGCCTTCCCACTTAGCGCTTGAGTTGGAGTAGTACCTGGGATGGGTAACCTCCCAGGAAGGCCCAATGCTTACCTTTGTGAGCATCACCTAGATGCAATGAGTGCTAAGTGGACCGTTCACTATCCTGAGAGATGGGTTCTTGTGAGCCACTACTCATGAAACATGGGTCAATGAGTTTGACTCGTAAAACTACACGGTTGAACCCTAATAGCAATATCATAAAATTAAAAGTTACACACAAGTAAAACAATTGTATTACCAAAAACTATAGCCTTCCAAATAATAAAATAATTCTTAAATAAAAATTTATATGTGTCCATGTATGTAGTAAATAAAATAGTTTTGAAGTAAAATAAAATAACCCTTAAGTAAATAAAATGGTATTGTGCTTTTTTTTTAAAAAGATTCATCTATTTACTTATCTATTTGTGTATCTATCGTAGTTCAAAATTCAAATAGATACATTTAATATTCATTTAGAATAATAAAATAATTTGTTAAATACATTTATCTCAAAAAAGTCAAGACATTAGTTTGGCGATGCCTATCTAACTTACATCATAAATTTAATATAGGCACCTCAAGACCAATATCTTTCGGTGTCATTTAGATAGATCTACATAAGACATCTATACTATAGTTATAAACAGATGTTTGAGTGTTATGAAACTTTCTAGAGATTTTTTTGAAGGTTTCAATTTCCCTTTCATGGAAAACAATGTTTACATAGGGTTTAATATGTTAGGTCGGGGATAGTGTTGACACTTTCCCACAAGAAAACAAAATTATAGATTACAACTTTCTTGTTGGGGAGGACAAGGGGTGTCCAGAACACCCTTGATTGGATTGACTACTTTTGCCATCCTCCCTAGCAAGCAATAAACTAGAAACTGCCTCCTACTTGGGGCACAAATTATACCATAATTGTCTTTCATTTTGAGTTAACTAACAGTACTCGAAATAGCCTCCTCTCTGGACACAAAATATGTGAGATCTAAGCTCCATCACCAGACATGGATAAGTAATAGATCTCAATTCCCTCTTGAGACCCAAAAGGATAGCAATTCAAGCTTCAACCAGTACATCAAAATCCTTGACATTGTAACTCATTTATAACCAATCCGACTCATTATCATTTTGAACTTTAAAGTAACAATCAATGCTCGCCATTAAATGTAATGAAAGATCAAAGCTAATCAACATACCTCACAATTTTCTAGATAAACAATTGGTTTGATTAATCAACAATAGAATATTGTGACTAATGCAACAAACACATCAATTGAAACAGCCAACCCAACTAGTACATGTTCTGAAAAGAACTGGTAATTCTATTACTTGCATTAACCAAAAGAAAATATTACATTATATAGAGAAAACAAGTTACTAGAGACATTTAAGATGTCTAACAACCTCACCTACTCACTACAAAAGACAACATATAAAGAAAACTAAACTAACAAATTGCATCATATTATTGACCATTAACTATAGAGATATATTATTCTAACACCCTCCCTTAATGGTCAATCTACCAACAACACCAAGTTGCCCCCTGAATTTGACAAACTTATCTGGGCTCAGAGACTTGGTGAGAATATTTGCAGTTTGATCTACTGTCGGAACATACTGCAATTGAACTAATCTGTCTTCTACTAGCTTGTGGATGTAGTGACAATGAAGCTCAACATGTTTGGTACGTTCATGGAAGATTAGATTTTTGGCCAGTTTGAGCACCCCCTGATTATTATGTACAAGGGAGGACCTACTTGTGACATTTACATGTTAGAAAGCATCCTGCATAGCCAAACTGCCTCACATGCTGCCTTAAATGTTCCTCGATATTCTACTTCAGTCGAGGATAGAACCATAGTTTGCGGACTCTGCGGACTTGCCGCAGACTCGGGAGTCCCGACCCTGGCCGAGTCGACTCGCCACAGACTCGGGAGTCGAGTCCAGGAGAGTCCTGACTCAGGACTCCCGAGTCCGAGCTCAGGACTCGGCCGAGTCTTGAGGTCGGACTCGAGAGTCCCGAGTCAGGACTCTCCTGCGCGCGGCTGAGTCTTAAAATGGGTTAAAACCCATGTTTCTTTTTTCTTTTCTTTTTTCATTTTTAGACTCTCAATTGTGAAAAACAGGTCTGCAAATTGATTTGAGATTGATTGAAGCAAGGAGAACGAACTAGAAAGATCAAACTAGAGCCAGGTAAGTGATCTAACAATTCTTTTTGTTTGTTTTCTTCAATTTCTTGCATTCAAAATCAAAAAAATCAAGAAAAATAAGGGGAAATGCGGCCAAATTTTTTTCTATTTTCCTTAATAGCCTAATTCTTATTGTTTCTAGCTTGTTTTTGCATTCTTTTTCTTTTGCAAATGTTTGAAACTTTGAATCACATTTATTTGCTAATTTTTTAGCAAACCCTAGCTGATTTTTTTTTTCCATGTTGAACTTGAAACAGCAATGTCATCTTCAAATCCAAAGGGACTTAAAAAAGACCCTGCATGGAAGTATGGAATTCCAAGAAATAAAAAAGGTGAACTTACATGTAATGAATGCCAAAAAATGGATGACAAGAGGAATAAACAGATTAAAATACCACCTTGCTAGAATACCTGGGCAAAATGTGGAGGGATGCAAGAATACTACTCCTAAGATTATTAGAGAGATGAAGGCCCTTCTTGCTGAATATGAGCTTAAAAAAGAGGAAAGACAAAAAACAAAGGATGCCCTAGCAGCAGCGATGAGTGGATCCCAATCCAAATCTACACCCTCTATGCCCCATGGTGCTACAAGTCCAAGCTTTCGTGCTCCACATTCATCTTTTGGTGAGAGTCCTGATGGTTCCTTTTCTACTGCTAGTGCTAGTCAGGGTCCTTCATCAGGACCAAATTATTTTATTCCATGTAATGTTCCAGGACCGGTTGGAATAAGGAAAAGCATCAAGAAGCTAGGATGGTTGTTGCAAACTTTTGGTGTTACAATAATCTACCTTTCAATGTTGCAAACAACCCATATTGGGAAGGTTTGGTGAACGCCCTTACAGTTGCAGGTAAGGGGTTTAAGACCCCATCATCTAAAGATTTGAGTGGGCCATTGCTAGAGGAAGCCGTAAAGAATACACGGCTTGTGGTTGATGAACAAAAGAAATTTTGGCGAAGAAAATGTTGCAGCATTTTATCTGATGGGTGGACAGATGGACGAAATATAACTCTCCTTAACTTTTTAGTGGCCTCTAATGGTGGATTGGTGTTTCTAAAATCAATAGATGCCTCCCATGAAGTTAAAAATGCTGAGACTTTATGCAATCTATTAGATGAGGTGGTCCAGGAGGTTAGAGTTGATAATGTTGCCCAAATCATCACGGACAACACAGCTGCATATGTAGCTGCAGGTAGACTACTTATAGAGAGGTATCCCACAATTGCATGGTCTCCGTGTGCTGCACATTGCTTAGACCTATTGCTAGAGGACATTGGGAAGATTTCATGGGTCAAAAGAGTGGTTGAAGATGCAAAAAGTGTTACAAAATTTATCTACAACCATACTTTGGTGCTTTCTTTGATGAGGAAATTTACAAATAGCAAGGACCTTGTGCAACCTGGAGTGACACGATTTGCTAGCCACTTCCTCACATTGCAAAGCATTCTTGGTGCCATTGGTCATCTCAAGCAAATGTTCGTGTCCGATGCTTGGAAGGAGTCCTCATTTTCCAATAGACCTAAAGGGGAGAGGATTGTTGCCATAGTTTTCGATGAGACATTCATCAAAAATGGAGAGGAGTTGATGGGGGTAAGTAGCAATCACACAAAAAAAAATTATACATGATAATCTATTTGCTGTTTTTTATTTTTTGAGGGGTTAATTTTGTTATGATTTAACATTTGTTTTCATTTTTTTAGGTGACAGAACCTTTGGTGAGGGTTCTTCGTATGGTGGATGGAGATGGCATGCCAATGGGTTTCATCTATGAGGCCATGGATAGGGCCAAAGAGGCCATATCACGTTACTATGGCGGCAACAAAAGGAAATATGAAATCATATGGCGCATCATTGATCGGAGATGGACACACCAACTCCACCAGCCAATTCATGCCTTTGCCTACTTCTTGAATCCAAAGTTCTACTTCTCGGACACATTTAAGGCAGATGAGGAGGTCATGGAAGGTCTTGTCATATGCATTGATAGGATGGCGCCTGATCGTGAGCTGAGAGATAAAGTGCTTGATGAGTTGGAGGTGAGATTTGTTACATCTTATTTATGAATTTGCAATGTTGAGCCTTGACTATCTATGAATTTTCTATATTTGATTTACTTTTTCTTTTATCTATTCAAGGTCTACAAAGGTGCAGAGGGGAGACTCTTTTCCTCCCAACAAGCAATTGAAAGGAGAGGAAAACAACAACCAGGTAAAAAATGAAAGTAGAAACTTGATTCTTACATATAGATTGTTTAAAGTTTTAAACTTTACTTTATTCTTATTTCTTAATACTTATATTTTTTAAACATGTTTTTGTAGATCTATGGTGGGAGAACTATGGTGCTAGCACACCAAATCTTCAAAAGCTAGCCATACGTGTCTTGTCACAGCCATGCAGTGCTTCTGGGTGTGAACGCAATTGGAGTCTATTTGAGAACATTCACACAAAGAAGAGAAACAGGTTGACTCAGCAGCGCTTAAATGATTTAGTTTTTGTTCGGTACAACCTTCGCCTTAGAACTAGAAAGGTGGAGGGTGTTTCACATGAGTCCATCGACTTGGATGACATTGATCCATATGGTGAATGGACTATTGATGAACAAAATGATGAGGCTGATGTCTTCCTTACTGATGAGGATCTTGCTGAATTAGAGAGAGCAGCAGCAGAAGAAGAAGCAGCAAGATTGGATGCCATGGAGGACGATGAAGACACATTTGAATATCATGTTTCCCCTGCTCGATCTCCTAGTCCTCATTTGGATACTATAGCACGGGCACCTTCTAGTTCTAGGCCTCCAAAATTGAGTACCATTGGGAGGGGAAAGAGGAAGATGTAGATTACATGTGGTTGTTAATGTGTTCCTCTTTTTGACATGATTATATGTAAACATTTATAAACTTATGATGCTGTTATACATTGAAACTATGAGTATTTGATGATTATGAATGATGAAATTTCAATTATTGAGTGTTTGATGATCATATGACATGTGTAATCTTTGAATTATGAGTGTTTGATAATCAAATTAGGCTCTTATGTTCTCTAAATGCATTAATTTGTTCTTGTTTTTTTGTAAAACTACGGTTTTTTTTTGCCGAGTCCTAGCCGAGTCTTTTCCCGAGTCCGTGCCAAGTCTCGAGTTCGAGTCATATTTTTGGGCTGCCG
>VDFB02019651.1:0-14186 GCA_007258455.2 Sequoia sempervirens
TTGGCTCCTTGTTGTACATGGGCATTAAAATTCCCTTCCAGGATATTATTTTATATCTCAAAATCCGATTTTTCCAACTCGAGTGTTGGGAACTTTCAAATTTTAATATTTAGCTGAAGTTGCATATTAAATATGCACTTTTACAATTCATCAATTTGCAAAATTTGGGCCAATAAATAAAATATCAATTACATTAGTCTAACCCCAATTTCAACTCAATGATAATATTAAAACATTAAAACACCTAACCAATTGGATAAATAATTTTTCCCATGTTCTAAGAGTGCCAAAACTAAGTGCTGAAAACTACCTACAACAAGCCAAAAATAAAAAAATAGGCATGAAATTAAACATTTTTTTTTTATGCAAGATTGCCATACACCCTTGGATGCTCCTACATCAGATATTTATGAGAGGGGATGTTTTATTTTTTTTACATAAAATTAGTGAACATAACATTCAAACCCCTCTAGTGTTTTACCTTTGGGTTTTGACATTCTGTGTATCTTTTATTTTTAGGTCCAATTTTCCTAATTTCATACATTTGTCATTTCTAATTTGATTGGAATTAAAATCCACCCTCACTTGTGTTTTATCATTTTATATAATTGATTATGTTTTTGGATTTCATTGTTGGCTACCTCTAGAGTACTTAAACACCCAAAAATGAAATCCTACCTTCCTATCCAAATTTATTTTCTACAACACTATGCTTTTATGATATAGTTATATACATATTTGATACAAATAGACATTGATTCAATTGATATTGTTACACCTCATGAGCATATTCTTTTACATCTCAAGATACTTATTCCCTTGCATATATGGACTCTCCTACATGTGCCTCTCTTGTTACATATTTCCTTGAGGAGTCTTTGATGTGTTTGATGATGATTGACCTCTTATTGATATTCATGATATCTTCCCATTAGGACCACCAAACTATGAAGAGGTCTGCAATAGAGTGTTCTACTTTTTGACAAAATTGAGACAAAAGCAATATTTTTAACTAAATTATAACTTTTGTCACTTATAGCAAGAAAACCATTATGAATTTAAAGATAATGTGAACTAGTGACTTTTGATATTTTATGTGGATTTTTTCTTAATCTCATTTTTAATAACTTGCATATTATATTTTATAATACTTTTAATGGGTGACATTTATTCCATAATGGATTTTCTTAGAAATAAGATAAATGAATAATTTCTTAAGCATAGATCACTACCATGGATATCTAGTGCATGCATATTTTTTATTATTAATTTTTAATTTACATTAAGAAACAATTTAAATTAATTTTATTCCATAACAACTTTTTTGTACATCCAAATTGGGTCAACCCACAATACTGTGTGACACTATTTTGGTCAAAATAGGACATTGAAATCAACATTTCTCACCAAAATTTCACTTTATGAACCTATATTAACTAAACCATTAATAATTTGGAGATGATGTGAACTAGTGATTTGTGAAGATTTGAGTGTAGATTCTAAATATATATTTTTTTAAAATTAGTTATGTAACTTTTAATAACTTATTTTGTATAGTAAACAACTATTTTAAAAAGTGATGTTTATGTCATAACACATAATTTTTTATAGAAGGATAAAATTATAATTTTTGAAATATAGATTTTTAACATCAATATCTAGAGCATGGATATTTTTTTATATTTTTTGTTGCATTTTTTTAATTAATTTTCAAAGTCAAGTAATTAATTTTGACATAAGGTATGTAATAAACAAAGATAACTTATTTTGAAATGCATCCAAAATTCCACCTTTTATTTTCTTTGTTGGAAACAAGGACATCAATACCTAAGGTAAAAATATATTTTAGAATTTTTCTCTTTTTATTTCTTTAATGCAGTATGAAACAAATGCCTTGATATTTTGTGAAAACCTATTCACAAAGAAATAAAAAATAAATGTAATAATAAAATAAAAAATATTTAAACTTATAATTTCTTTGGAAAGCTAATAATAAGGGCTACATACTTACCAAGGAACTCCATTGTGGGTATGATTTAAGACTAGAGTGGTTCTATCCAAGGGGGTTTGATCTAAAGGGGTCTTATTTAACCCTCTTCAATTAAAAACCTTTAGGTGGAACCCCTCAAGTCTTAAATCATTAAATTTCTAAAAAAATATGTGATTTCAAACAAAATCATAATGTCTCAAAAATGGGACACATTATTGTGGCAACAACCAATTATTATTTATAGTTGAAACAAGGACATCAATATAGAGTTCACACATTTAAAAAAAAATGGTTACCTTTTGCTATTTTTCCACTTGTATTAAACAACAATTTTTATTGGTAAAAAACTTATGTTCACTTGAAAACAAAAAATAAATATAATAATTTAATGAAATATATTAAAAAACTTTTTATAAGAAATCTCATGTCCGGTGACTTTGTTTTATGATCTAACTCTTATTTCATAACATAAATTTATTTTGAAAAAATTATGAATGGAAAAAGGATGGCATCAAAAGAGCCTTAAAAAAAAAAGGATTTCCTTTGTTAGTAGGCACCTTCATTAAAAGGACTTCAATATGGAGTGCACACATATTTTTCAAAACAAGGTTGTTACATTTTTTTATTTTCCACTACAACAAACAAATATCTTTATGTTTTGTATAAAAAAATGTTCGCTAAAAATACAAAATAAATATAATAACCCAATAAAATACGTTAGAAATTATACTTTTTGGAGACCTTGCTTTGAGGTCTACAATCCTACAAAATATCACGTCTTGATGACTTTGTTTAATAGTTTAACCCTTGTTTTCAAACAAAATTTTCTTCTAAAAAATATGAGTTGTAGAAGGATGACATCAAAAGGACCTTCAAATGAAGGTTTGTGTTTGTTCAGAGGTACCTTCATTTGCTCCCTTCCATGAAGTATTTTGAACATGAAATATTTCAAATTAAAAAAAGGCCTTAATTCAAATATATATTCATCACCTTTGAATTAAGGTCCTTAATTCAAAGATATATTCATTCGAAGGTGTTTTGTAATTTTTGACACCTTGGGCTCATTCTTTTTACCCTTTTTTACACTTATGACACACTATTAAGGGATTATCCAATTACTATTCCAAAAATATTTTGTATGGTGATTGCATTGGTCTTCTACCACTAGTGATCAATATTCTTCTCTATCTTTTGTTTAACGATTTATTGATTATGTATGCTGTGAGGAGCTAACTAATAGTCATGTATCTTCTCATGATGTAATTGATGCCTCTTTACTTTATGGTAACATTACTGATGCTAATTTGTCTAAATATGGGATAATTTATGTTTTTAATTCACACTATTTGTGATCTTATGTTATTTGCACCTAGTGATTTGTCCTAAACTATCTAGACAAATATGGGGTTTCTAATTCATATGGTGTTCTCACAACTAATTATGATGATGTCTCATAGACTTCTCTCTAAATGATTTAACTAATGATATCTTCATGATGTGTTTTTAGTTGATGATGATGATTTATATTATTTATTACATCATGTTACAAATGTTGATTGTGTTTCTCAACTGGTGTACACATGTTGAAAATGTTTCTCTATCTCATGGTGTTTTGGATCCTCTACTTTATAGTGGTCATATTGTTAGGTATGCATGGGTTGATGTCTTTAGTTGTAATAAGAATAGTTATCATAGAGGTGTATGTATACATTTAAAAAAAAATACACATCTATCATGCTCATATTGATGATGACTTACTTCTATAGTAATCACTTAAAGAAATTCTACTTAATGAAGCTTTATTATGATATGATTTGGATTGTGATTCTTATACTTCATGTATGGATCTTATAGATGCTTCCATAGAAAATCATTTTTATCCTAACGAGTGTACATACAATTATACTAATGTTTCAACATCAAGTGGCTATCATGGAGGACCATACACACTAGAGGAAAATTGGTTGAAAAGGGGCCTCCTAAGAAATCTTAGAAATAAATAAGTTGTCTCTTAATTATTAATTAAAATAATAGAATGTAAATATAATTTACCTAACAATAGTAGTTGGGTGGGCCATATAAATATTTAAAAACTTATAAATATAATATTTCATATCAACTTATTAATTATGCCAAAAGTCATTCTACTATACATCAAAGAGTCTCATGTTATGATCATTGAAATGTAAATAAAATCCCTTTAATTTAAATTTGATAGTCATTACACTTCAAATATTTAATATTGAATAGTAAACATAATATTAATACCAATAAATAAATCCGACCTACCCAACCATGCCTAATTTTATCTTATCCTAAGCCCATTTATTATTTATTTAATTAATTATTTTCATCTTTTCCCATCTTTATCCTTATCCTTTAATTAGTTAAATATTTACTATTTATTTAATATTTTTTCTTCATCATGATACCATTAATTAATATTTATTTAATTCATCTTTATCCTCTATCTTTATCCATTTAATCCTAGCCTTTTATCTTGTTCACATGGATCATAATCTAAATTTTTCATCATGTGACAAGTGTCCCCTTCACATGTCTAACTAACTCCTTGTCTAGATTCATTCCTCCCTAAAAGTTAAACTAATTTTTCATCTTATCCATTCATCTCATCTAAACCTCTTAGTCCTAGCCATTCCCATAAGGATTTTTGTCCTTATCCTAATCCTGAACCTAAATCCTATCCCTCGTGTGCCACTTATCATGTGACTACATCTTTAATCCAAACTTTAATCTTTTAATCTTAGCCATCCATCATCAATCATTCCTAGCCATTGATTTTGTCTCTTTAAGACTATATTTAAAGGCTCTCATCCTTCATCAAATCCTCTTAATCCTCTTGAGCTCTTACATGTCTTATCAAGCTATCATACTACATGACATTTTCATCTATCATTATCAAATCATACAAATAAGGGGGAAAATGTAGTGAATAAGGCATTGAATATGGAATGCAGGGTGAAGAACAAACAAGAACATCAAGGAAAGTTAAAAGTTATGGTTATATGCCCATTTTAGAAATGGAAGAAGATAAACTAGCAGAGATGGAGCATTATAAAGAGATGGTCCTAATAGAGAGATTCAATACCATATGGCCAAGCCTCCCTAAAATGAATGAATGGGTGGAAGCAACCATATCTACCATTTTTAGAAGTAGTAGCTCTAATCTTTAAGCAAAAGGATATTTTGTAATTGTGTGATTTAAAGGTGGATTGATCAAATATTTTACAAAAGGGACCTCAAAGCTAGTACTTGACTTGTATATTACTAAAATATTGGTTCCTTGAGTTCAACCTACTTAAGGAAAACTTTAAATACCATCTATTTGGATAAGAATGGTGAACCTCCTATTAAAATTTTGATTTATTCAAGTTTAAAATATACAAGAGATAGAAATGGTAAACTTTTAATGTTATTGCCTAAAACATAAATGCATGCACCTACATCTAAACATGGATTTTGGTTGGAAATGAAGAAGCAAAGGAAACAAGAGCAACAATGTAAAGGCAAAGATGGCAATGCAAGGAGTAAATGCAACTAAAGAAGCATATAGGAAAATGGATAAGGAATTGCAACAATGAGAAGAATCTTCTTTGGAAAGGAAAGTAGTCCAACATTTGTATTCAAGGGAAAGACTCGCCCATCCCATTAAATAAAGTTCAAAAAGGATTTGTATGGCTAATAATATCCAGTATTGTATTTGAAAAGCTTTCAGATAAATTAGTGTACTGATTTTTTATATCAATTTTTAGCATCACTCCAATATCCAAAATTACTTCTCCATGAGTTCTATACATTGCTACAAAGGATTTGGTGTCCTTTCAAAGATTTGTTTTACGTTCTTGTCATTATTTCTTTTAGCTTAAGATATGCATATGTTTTAAGGTCAGATATTTGAATACCCAACTCCATACTTTTCTTGCTACCCATTTATTATGCATTTCACTTATTTAGGCATCAAGTTTATGTGTTGTGGAGGATGTATTTCTTGGTTAGGATGTGTTGTATATTTTTGTATTGATGTTTTGAACCACTCAGCGATCCATCATCATTCCTTCTTTCGGATGAAGGATTGTTGAGTGTGATGCAAAATGTTCGATATAAAAAGATACACTTTGATTTCAAAAATAATCTTTTTGAATACTACATAATTATGGAAAACCTATGCTAACTACTATCAACAAATTTTTCCTAGTCAGGATGTGTTGTACATTTGGGCATCAAATTTATCATAAACAAATCATAAATTTTGTTGTCCTTTCAAAGATTTGTATACATTGCTACAAAGGATTTTTTGTCCTTTCAAATATTTGTTTTACATTCATGTCATTATTTATTTCAACTTAAGATATGCATACGTTTTAAGGTTAGATATTTGAATACCCAACTCCATGCTTTTCTTGCTACCCATTTATTATGCATTTCACTTATTTGGGCATCAAATTTATGTGTTGTACAAGATGTATTTCCTAGTCACGTTCATTTTTAATGTTTGTAGCACTGACCTTACAAACTAATGTGCAATTTATTCTCAGTATAAATTTGTACTTTCTAAGATTTCACTAGATGCTATTAAATCATCTCTCATTTACTCTCTTATGGAAAAAATCTCAAGCTATCAGATATAATTTTGCAACAATAGTACAAGATTTCCATTTCCATCATGACTAATCTCTGTTGTCTTCTATCTTCATGCCTCTATTGTGATTCATAAGACAACGAAGATGAGTAATCACAATAGAGGCATGAAGATAAAAGACAACAGAGATGAGTCATGATGGAAATGGAAATCTCGTATGTTGTTGCAAGATTACATTTGATAGCCTAAGATTTTCTCCATAAGAGAGTAAATGAGAGATGACTCAGTGAAATCTTAGAAAGTACAAATTTATAACTAGAGCATAAATTGCACTTTAGTTTGTAAAGTCGGTGCTGCGAACATTAAAAATGAACATGACTAGGAAATATATCCCATACAACACATAAATTTGATGCCCAAATAAGTGAAATGCATAATAAACGGGTAGCAGGAAAAGTATGGAGTTGGGTATTCAAATATCTGACCTTAAAACGTATGCGTATCTTAATCTCAAAGAAATAATGACAAGAATGTAAAACCAATCTTTGAAAGCATTACAAGTCCTTTGTAACGTATACAAATCTTTGAAAGGACGACAAAATTTATGATTTGTTTATGATAAATTTGATGTCCAAATATACAACACATCCTCACAAGGAAAAATCTATTGATAGTAATTAGCATAGGTTTTCCATAAAAAATGTAGTATTCAAAAGAGATTATTTCTGAAATCAAAGTGTATCTTTTTATATCGAACATTTTGCATCACACTCAACAATCCTATATCCTAAAGAAAGGATACTGATGGATCATGACTGGTTCAAAACATCAATACAAAAATATACAACACATTCTCACAGGAAATACATTCAATGCAATTAGATTTCCACAATCCATATGAAATTAGTTTCTGGATTCGATCGTGTTCTATTTTTTTCATCAATGTTCAAATCACACTCAATGATCCATCATCAGAATGAAGAATTGAAGAGGATGATAAAATATTGATGCCCAAATAAGTGAAATGCATAATAAATAGATAGTAAGAAAAGTATGGATTTGGGTATTCAAATATCTGACCCTCAAACGTAAGCTGAAAGAAATAATAACAAAAACCTAAATCAAATCTTATCCCAACTCGTGGGAAAGTAATTTTGGATATTGGAGTGATGCTAAAAATTGATAAAAAGTTCAGTACACAGATTTATAATCTGAAAGCTTTTCAAGTACAATATTACATATTATTAGCCATGCAAATCCTTTCTGAACTTTATTTAATGGGATGGGAGTCTTTTAGGGTTGTGTAGAATTCTTTTATTGAGGGTAATGCATATGATCTTTGAAAGTAAAGAATGAGAACTGCTGTTGTAAATGGGGTTTAGAGGAATCGAACCCGCGGCAGGAGTGGATTGAACGTATGCTCCTGGGCACATGGGTCCAAATGACCAGAGGGCAGCCGCTGGATTCATGATAACAATAACGCTCCCTCAATCTCTGCAAACCGAATTCAGCCCATCTTCTGCACATATTTCATTAGATTTTCTTGCATTTATTGAAACCCATACAAAACGCACTTAGGTATTTTGACTGATTTACTAAATTAGGGCCGCAGCTAATCTCCGGACAAAACGGCATGAAGGATGATAAAACATGCATTAAAACATATGAATTAGCATTCTACTTTATACAAAACCATTTAATACAATCTAAAATATTCAATACTGAATACTTCAAGTTGGTAGGGAAAAATGACAAACCTCTTTGAATTTGAATAACACATGGATCAATTTCACAGTACATAATGAAACTAGGTTGGAGATTAGATAAATGGAGGATTGAGATTAGTTCTTAAGGATTTGTTGATAAAAACTTTTTTCCGTTTATAATCCAAATATTATATATCCCTTATTTAAAATTATTTAGGTTGAACAATATGGATTTGTTCATCTAAATCTTGTTGTATGAAAATTTATTTGTCCACTTCAAAATAAAAATTTAAACATAGATATAAGAGAAAAGATCTCAATAAATAATATTACTTTTGCCTTACAATAACCCAAGAAGAAAATAGCTCCAAACCATACCACTAGATGTTAATGTGTCTTGAAAATATTGAAAAGAAAATAGCTCCAAACCATACCACTAGATGTTAATGTGTCTTGAAAATATTGAAAACCTAGATGATTCAACTACAAGATCTTATAAGAAGCTCCTCACAGAAACAATAATATAAAGGGATATTGGAGCCCAAAAAACCAGTTGCATACTTTTAAAACTTTCATTGGTAGAGACCAGTAGAAGATTTGTCAACCTAAATTTATCAAATGAGGTATTCAAATGTGTAGTTGTAAATGAAGAAGACGACAATGAAGAACAAGCAATATCCTTCATTGACTTTCAATATTGTATTATAATTTTTGTTTTAAGAAACTCAACTAATTAATCAAATAATTGGAATTTTCACAATTCTATTTTTTACAAACTCATCTTTGACTATGTTTCTAGAGATTTTTCTATCAAACTTAAAATCAAGGTTTTAAAATATATTTGGTGATGGATCGATTGATGATGGATGGAGTGTTGTTGATCTCAGAAGGTTATATCCCAAGAAAATACAAGAATTGGGAAGGATACATCCTAATGATGATGAATGGGTGTTGTTTATATAAGAACGATACATATTGAAACAACACAAGGATTGGGAAGGATACATATTGGTGATGGCGACTAGTGTTGGATCAATGTTTGCAACAAGGCTAGGAACAAGACCACAAATTTTATTGGATGATTTTGTGTAGATTGCATAACTGGATTGCATGGATTATGATTTTCTTGCAATTTTGGATTTTAAGGAGTGATAAATAATCAGATAGACGAAATTATATTGCATGGAGGAGTAGCCTATAGCTAGGCACCAATGACAAGGTATTAGGAGATGAGGGGATGAGGTTGTAGGATGGAGTGATGAATGGTGGATAGGGATATAAGGATGGGGAGATTGAAGGTTAATGGGATATAAGGATGGGGCGACTATCATCAAAGAGAATATAGATTTTCTCATCTATTTCCTCCAAGTCTATAAGATTGGACATACAAAATAAACTTCTAATACCTATCAAATACTCATCCCAATGTACCAAATCTAGAAGACTATAATTATCTTCTACATAGAATTAATTGAAGGAAAAATTGATGGGTATGATGTGATCTCAATTTATTTCATCCAACTATACTATTCATCCCACAAAGATGACTCCACCCAAGATGTCTAAATATTAACACCTATAGATCATTCTACCAATGCTAGAATGCAAATTATGATGTGATCTCAATTTATTTCATCCAACTATACTATTCATCCCACAAAGATGACTCCACCAAAGATGTCTAAATATTAACACCTATAGATCATTCTACCAATGCCAGAATGCAAATTTCTCATTGTCATGATATGACTTATAGATAAATAAGATGAAGCCTCTAAATCTAGATTAAGAGTCATAGAAGACAAATAATCAATATTTATCTCTATGGGAGGAGAAGGATCGTCAAGATAAGTCTCAATGTCATCAAAACCATCAAGACTTTCCAAATAATCAAGTTGTTCTTCTATATCATTAAATCATATGTTAGGTTATCTTAATAATCAAGGGGTACAAGATTGTTAATAACAAGATCAATTCAATAGTAACTCTATATTCAATTTTCTCTAAAGATTTTTCTTAATTTTCCATGTTTACAATCACCCCTATGTTCATATGTAATTCAAATCTCATGTACGCTTTATGTTTTTAGGTCCTAGGCTACATTCTAGAAACTTTAGTCATGTATATTCACTCTTAGCACAAACGTTGACATGATGACACATGGGAAAATAAATTTATGTCTAGGTACATATCCTATCTTTATTATTATTATAGTTATTACTTAATTTAGCTCTAAATAAATCCCCTTAAGTACCCCAATCTATAAATTTTCCACATTTTCATATAGCCCATTAAAACAAGTACTCGTGATTTCTAAAATTAATGATTACTCCTAAATTCTTATAGTAATAGAATGTGTTTTTCAAGAGATGCTCACTTTTTCCTCTAGATATCTATGTTAAAGTGGTGTCTAGAGACATTATTTATGAGTTTTTTGACTTGATTGATGAATGCATTCTCATAGGTCAAACCTAGTAGCAAATTAAATTAACTACAATGAGAGATATCAAAGACAATATTCACAAGCATGCAAGTGGCCTATATGATATCAATACAAATTTAATTCCTTTTTTTCCCTTTAAAATTGAAGTGTTCTCTAGTTAAAATGTGTGTTTAAGTATGTGTTGAATTTCCTTAAACATCATGACATTCTAACATCTTGCATGCAACATGTGATAGGTTGGCTCATAACAACCAATAGAATGGGGTGAGAAAATTGGAATTTTAATGTGTACTCTTGGGATTTAAGGATTATGCTTGTGCTCCTCAAGATCAACTTGGATCAATATTGAGCCATGTGGAAATGATTAACAATAACGAGGTGGTGATCTTGGAGTGGGGAATAAATGTATGGAAATAAGTATTAAGAATGATGAAATAGGGATAAGTAGATAACAAATACATGGAAATATGTGCAACAAGGTACAATGAAGATGGATAGGGATTAGGCCATCAACTAAAGACAAGAATATATGTCACTTGTGAATATATTGTTGCACTAAGACATTCTCATCAAAGTGGAGATAAATGGGAAATTGTATGGATACATAAACAATTAATATCTTGGTGAAAAGAGAGTCACTAATTAATTGACTAATGTGGATGGTAACTTATTTATATGCCACAACCAAATACCCAAGTAGGATAAAAATGAAGGGGATTTTAATATGGAATAATCTCATTGATGCAACTAAAATGAAGGGAAAAAAAAGACGGGGGGAAAATGGGGTGTCCTCGGTCCTTCATACAAAGAAATTAGGAACTAATGGTGTCCCTCTTTTCCACAATTTCATTGAAACTAAGAGATTGCAAAGTGTAGATATTGACTTTCAACCCCAAGGTGATCCAATTAGACCTTGAATCTCTAGGTTTCTTAGGACAATAGGATGAATTTGGGATTAATGGGAAATGATTTAATGCAACTATACTAATGAGACTATATGACCTAGATGATAAAATGTAATTTCTTTAAGCTACATAAATCAAACTGACAGTTTTGTAGGTAGATCTAAGAAGGGTCCCGACACATGTACATGGCATAAAAGTTTTGTTCTGAGCATTGTAGAAGGACAAGCTCTCCCTAGGGTGAATGGGTCCTAGGAAGCTTTTTCAAAATTGTAAGAACTAAAATTGTGTCTCTCTGTCTGCACTTAGCTCCTGTACCTACAAATCTTCATTTCTGGATTTGTACCTACGATAAATCTACAACAGAAAATGTTTGTTTGTTGTATGGGGGTTTTCCTTGGCTAAACCCCAAGTTTAGTAATTAAACCTTGATAAATGATAAAGATATGATAAATGACATTGTGTGAGCCCTAACCTTAAGTGCATCTAAGGTTATCATGATCTAATATGCAAAGAAACCCTACTCAATTGCATTAGAGTATGATTCCTAAATGAAAAATAATGAAGATCTACTTAGGGAGAAGTCATTACACCCTAAATAAATCTAAAACACAATGATACCTTGTTGTAGGTTGCTAGTAGAAAGAAGCTTGAAGATGGGAACACTAGAAAACAAGTCATTAGGGCATGAGAAATGGACAAATGCATCTCCCAAGCCTAGAATCCATCATGTTCCACTATTGGAATCAACCTTCAATCATGAACAATGCTTGATCAAATCTTGACAAATGAGCTTGAAGACCTGCAAATACAAACAAATGTCTCATGTCCCCTTCTCAGTGACATCTCTTGGAGCATAGGATTAGCCTATCATACGACCCTCGTAGGCTGATAGACTGGATAGAGGGTCACATTGGAGCTTGGCTCAGCTTCAGTTAGCATTTCTTGATCAGTTAGCTTTCGTTTGGGCTCATTCAGAGACTTCTTGCAGAAGTTGCTATTTTTAGCAGTTCTTGGCAGTCGGCGTGGGACCCCTGCTATTTTTAGCAGTATGGATTTGGCAGCGTTCAGAATCACTTCAGTGTTCGTCAGCTTCAGACAGATCAGTCATCGGGCAAATAACGAGAGAAATATTAATATTTAATTGTATTAATTAAATATTAATTATTTGAAGATTATAATATAAAGTTATAATATTAAATTATAACTTAAGTGATTTAAGCTGAGGGGTCGCCCATCATCAAGAAGGGGCCAATTCGTTGATTATATTTTATTATAAAATTTGGCTAAGACTATGGGAATATTAAAAGAATTAAAAGTTGAATATTTTAATAAAACCCTATTATTGAGGAAATCGCACTTTTGAGCCATATAGTGCATTTGCATTGGGTTTTGAGCCATTATGTGATTATTGAGCTTGAAAATTGATCAACTTTGATCTGAGCAAGAAGCTTTAGGGTTTCAAGTTTGAATTCCTTAGGGAAGGAGCCATCTCCATTGGAAGCAGTTCAGAGGGTGTGAAATAACACCTGATTTATTGCCAGTCAGAGATTTCTTCATCCAGGAGAAATCATAGAGCTTCAGAGGTTTATTATCTTCAGAGTTTTTATCAGTGTTGCATCCAGAGAACATTCATTCTTCAGGGCACATCATTTCAGAGGGTTTAGAAATTGATTTTTGGGAGGCCGTACTATTGTACTTACTGCTACTGACAGAGCCGTACCTTCCTGTACCTGGCCGTACCATCTTACCAGGCCGTACTTCATCTTTGAGGAAAGCGCTTCATATTTCATCTTCCAGTCTTTCCCAACATTGGCGCCCCTATATCTGGAATCATCTGTAATTAATATTCGGAGGGAGAAGGGCATATTTAATGCAGCCGTACCAAATCTGTACTTTCAGCTGCTGCAAAAAATACCAGGTTTTTACAATAAAAATCATTATTTTTATATTGCATGTTAGTAGATCATTTTTGTAATCATCCCAGAAGAACAAATAATAGATTGGTATTCGTGCTGGCATCAAATACTACTATTATCAGAGTAGATTTATTTTATTTGAATTTATTTCCAACTCTTTGCAAAATCGCAATTTTCTTGTATTATCCAAAAACCCCAAAAACGTCAAAAACATCAAAATTTTAGAAAAACACAAAAAAACCATCAGATTCAGAGACAGAGGGAAACTAGGGTTTCTACAGTGGTATCAGAGCTAAATCCTACCATCCTGAGGGTTTAGCCATCATATGCAGCCAGAAGAGTTTGAACCATACAGGTATTATACACGCAGACGTGCCTTGATTGATAGGGAACGAAGTTTGAGCAGGCAGCCAGGAAACATGGCTAACAGGAATGACAGGGTCGATAGAACAGATATACCTAGGATAGAGATCCCACCTAATAACAGAGATCAGGATGATGCAGAGGTATTGCATGCACTCAGAGATCTTCATGCAGGTCAATGGTGGTCTGATGATGTATTACAGCAGGTGGCAGTGGCACTTCAGAGATTGGGTACTTTGCAGAGATCGTCACCACATCGTGAT
>VDFB02019652.1:0-10889 GCA_007258455.2 Sequoia sempervirens
TATTATTTATCTGGAATTTCGATAATCTAATATTTTTGTCCCTTGACCCACATATGTAACTTGTACCAGTAATTTACTTCCAAAAACCCCAAATTTTTATAGCCATTAATCTGTTAGGAGGCAATTGTATTCACCACAACCTTCATTGAAAACCCTTTGTTTAGAACCACAATTTCAAATCAGAAATGCAAAGAGCAGGATATGTGGCAAGTAAAATGCAAAGCATATAGCCATTAATCACATTAGAGGCAATTGTATTCACCACAACCTTAGTGAAAACCCTTTGTTTAGACTGTTCAAATTAAATACAAAGTGCAGGATATGTAGCAGAAGTAAAATGCAAAGCATATATACATTAATTTGTTTGGAGGCAATTGTATTCACCACAACCTTCATTGAAAACCCTTTGTTTAGAACGACAATTTCGAATCAGAAATGCAAAGTGCAAGATATGTGGCAAGTAAAATGCAAAGCATCAAATGTTGAAAATTGGTCTATTGTTGTAATAAAGGGATTGCTTCTTTGATATGTTCCAGTTCGAATACCAAATGTCCTAATGATTTAAGGATCATTGTGAGTATAGGTAGAAAATTGAGAGCAATACATGTGGATATAAGAATAAAATTAAAAAATACAGAATTGTAACTTCTTTTCACTAAATTATACATTAAACTAACTTATTTTTTCCCCAAAGGGTAGATCCATAATCTTGCAAATCCATACTTACATGAAAATGGTGAAACTGGAGGGCTGGCGCCTGAAGGTGAAGAGAGTACATCAGAAATGTCCACAGATAGAGGTCGTGCATATGGAGGCTTGACTATTGTGATGCTCTGGCTTACCTGTGTTGCCTCTTCATTTGATCTCAATAATTCCGCACTTGCTCTGTGCTGCCTCATCCTTTTTACAGTCTCTTTGCTCTGTTACTGAAAGGAAGCGGTGATATAGAAAACCATCTCTTTGAAGCGAAGGAAATGGGCATTCTGAATCAACATAAAAAATTTCCCCATTTTAGAAATAAATAAAACCCATTGTTAGATGGGGTTAGAAATCAAATAGCATAGATAAAAGTGACAGCCAACACTTCTAAACTATTAAACCACATCCAAACAAGAGAAAACAAATAATGGAGATAATCAAAAATGCAAAACATAAAAGAAATCACTCCCCATTATGGTTGATTCTTTCTCTTGCTCTCCTTCTTCTTGTTATGCAACTTTGCCCTCAGATTTGTTGAAACACTTGTGCAAAACCTGCAAATGGTAGCAAGAAAGTTGGAGAAAAATAGCTGTTAAAATCAAAATGGAGAAGGAAGGATGCTTTTATAGACAACCATTGGAATGGACGGTTGAGATTAATCTTCTAGAAAGATTCCAAGATCAATGGATGAGAATGCATGAGAGAGATGTTACAAAATGGATGTTGAGATTAAGTCTCAGAGAAAGATTCCAAGATCAATGGATGAGAATGCATGAGAGAGATGTTACGAAATGGATGGTTGAGATTAAGTATCAGAAAAGATGCCAAGATCAATGGATGATAATTGATGCACCAAGAATATGCCATGCATGGAAAAGTTATGACATTGACGGCTATGACGCCTGACAGCTATGAAAGACATGCAAGGCATGCAGGCTATGACAGAAATGAATGTTATGACAGAGGATTATGACAGAGCATCTTTGACTAGGTGGAGGTGCATAAATAATTTATTTTAAATTATTTATTCAAAATGGAGGAAAATGACAAGTGGAATGGAAAATAAATAATTTATCCAAATTATTTATTTAGAGAAAATGAAAAGAGGAGCATTTAATTAAATTTATCAATTTAATTAAATGGAGAGATGGAAATTAGACATGGATAATTAATTTGAATTATTTATCCAAAAGAGAGGAATGAAACACAATTAAATAATTTTGACAATTATTTAATTATAGAAGAATAAAAGGTCAAATAATGATTACTATTATTATTTGACTATAGATGAAAGATAAATAATTAAATAAAAAATGATTTATTTAATTATTGAAGAAAGGGATATATTAGCGACGCAATTAAATAATTTTAATTGATCAAGATAGAATAAAGATGAGAAGGTGAATTAATTAAATAATTAAAAACTATTTAATTAATAGAGGAATGCAGTCACACCTAATTGAATAATTAAAGTTATTCAATTATCGAAGAACAATGACCAAGAAAAATGACGCTCGCGGACTTAGGACATTTTTTAGTGTCCACATTTTGCCCCTCTTTGAGACAATGCAGCTTGTCGCGTTGTTTCAAAGAAAAAGATTGATCAACTGATACATGCCCCAAAGATATCTTAGTAAGGATTATGATAAGAATGATATGCCCCCTCGAGAGATTGATCAAATAGATTGTAAGAAGATTAATCTCTCGATAGATGTCCAGAAAGTGATTAGATACTTGATATTGCGTAAGTGATAAAGCAGTGATGTACATTTTGATGAAAATGCACAGTTGATGGGTGCAACTGAACAATTGATGGAAATGATCAGTATAGCCAGGTTGATGAGCTGATAAAGCTGATTGAGCTAATTAAGCTGATTGAGAATTATGCTTACGCAAGACAAGTTGTTGCAATGATGGATTGATTGATTGATTAAGGGGACATGAAAGTTCAAGAAGCCGGTTGATTGATTTGAGATTTGATTCAAGAGACATATATCAGTGAGTTAAGCAATTAATTGATTTCTCCGCGACAAGAAAGATGAAGAAAATGAAATGCAAGATGGAAGAGAATGAAGGTGATGAAGCTTCTTGTACCATTTAAGTGCTTTTATCATCATTGGGCTTATTATGTCACAAATTAGTATAAGCATCTAGATAACATGAACATCTAGATGACCTGAATACTGTTTGCATTTTTATTTAGTAATAAAATATAAGCATCTAGGTATAAGAACCTTAGATGACCTGAATACTTATTGCATAGAAGACACTATCAAACAAGGAATGCTCTCATCCACATTAGACTCATAGGTCCTTGATGGTTTTAGACAACCATGTCCTAAGACAAGTCATCATGTGAATAAGAAACAATCTGTAAACAACAAACAAGTGAACATGCCCCATCCTTGCCTCTCTAGTCAAAGACATCCTGAAGAAGCTAAAAGACATGTCACCAAAGATAAAATCATAAAATAAGCAAAGATCAACAACCAAACAGGGGTTTTGCTTCGATGTAAAAAATGATTCTCGTTACAGTTTATGTGTTTTGGTTGGATTTGTAAGATGGGTTGATATTTATGTTATAATGTTTGCTTGATTGTCAACATTTGCATGTTTTGATTTTGTTGAAGTTCAAAGTTGTGTGGTGATCTGAAAGTGTCACTATTTTTTGGAATTTTGATTTTTGGGATGTTTGGAATATTTGATTTTTTTGGGATTTTTGGAATATTTGATTTTTTGGGGGATGATTGGATTTGGAATATTTGATTTTTTTTTTGGATTTTTGAATATGTGATTTTTTTGAATTTTTTAGGACATTTTATGATTTTTTGAATTTTTTCAGGACATTTTATGATTTTTTTGAAATTTTTAGGACATTTTATGATGGAAATAGACGAGCAGATAGACAAAGAAGGTGGTTTCTCTGACCGTGAGATGCTCAATATCTTAACCCATAGCTAAGGTTAAGGAAATGCCCTAGTGAGGGATATGACCAACCTAGTATGCATGGCAAAGCGAGCAAGCGAGGGGAATGTTGAACAATTCACAAGCCATGGTGAGTGTGAAAAGGTCATTATGAAGTGGAGGATGAATGAAAATATCAAGTAGAGCTTCAAAGGAAAGAGGAGCAGAGCCTCTACACATGGCGCCGATTTCTCGGTTTTCACCATGGTACTTGCTCAAGGTGCCACCGAAGTGGTTTTCACCATTGAACGAATGAATTTCTCTCTTCTTTTTTTTTTTTTTATTTTTTCAGGACTTTTGAAAAGATTTCCCTCTGAAGAATTTAGGTGTAAAACTTGCGAATGTGCATACTGTTGATGGGATCACTAAGCATTTCACCTTCCGGAGTAGATAACTGGTATGCCCCAGATCCATACACAGCAGTGATAACGTATGGACCCAACCAGTTAGGCTCAAATTTACCCTTCTTTTCTCTATCTTGTTGAGTGCGAGGATTTTCACGAAGAACAAGATCCCCAACCTCAAATGTACGCGGTTTCACTTTCTGATTATAACTTCGACACATTCGTTGCTGATATGCTCTAAGATGATTGAAAGCAGTTTGTCTTCGTTCATCCAACAGTTCCAACTCCTGCAAACGGGAAACTCGGTATTCTTCATCACTGATTTGATTGTGCAAAGAGACGCGCAAAGAGGGCAACTCGACCTCGATGGGCAAGATGGCTTCAGATCCATAGACAAGGGCATATGGGGTAGCACCTGTGGGAGTGCGGACACTCGTGCGATAAGCCCACAGTGCAGGATTCAATTGAATATGCCAATCTCGACCAGCTTCATTGACTGTCTTTTTAAGAATTTTGAGAATGGTTTTATTAGAAGCCTCAGCCTGGCCGTTACCTTGAGGATAGTAAGGTGTGGAAAAATGATGTTGTATATGGAATTTCTCACAGAGTTCACGGACATCCTGATTTTTGAATGGACGACCATTATCTGTGATGATGGATAGAGGAACGCCATAACGACAGATGATGTAGTTCAGTATGAAGGTGGCTATTTGTTTTCCAGTGATATGAGTGAGAGGAACAACTTCAATCCATTTCGTGAAATAGTCGGTGGCAACGAGAATGAACTTATGACCATTGGAGGAAGGAGGATGGATCTTGCCCACGAGATCGAGTCCCCACTGATAAAAGGGGCATGGTGTAGCAAGAGACTGCAATTCTTGTGCGGGAGCATGTATCAAGTCTGCATGTTTTTGACATTGCTTGTATTTTTTAACAAACTGATAAGCATCCTTTTCCATTGAAGGCCAATAATAACCCATACGCAAGAGTTTCTTGGCTAAGGTAGGACCGCTAGAATGTGCCCCACATATACCTTCATGTACGTCTTGTAAAGCAGTTTTGACCTCATCATGCTCAAGACATCTAAGTAAAGTACCATCGAGACCTCGGCGGTAAAGGGTATCGGCTAAGATCACATAGCGGGAAGCTTGACGGATAAAGGTTTTACGAGATTTATTGGATAGGTTTGATGGCAAGGTGTTATCTCGAAGATAGGTATAAATATCCCCATACCATTGGGAATTAGGACCAACAATGAGACAAATCATTTCAGATTGTGGTATATTGTAAGCAGGTTCTAAAAGAGGTTCTACCAGGAACTCACAGTAAGTGGCATTACTTGGAATTTCTACAAGTGAACCAATTGTTGCCATTGCATCAGCAGCTCTATTGTTATCTCGAGGAATCTGCTCAAAAGAGATTAATGTGAAATAGGACTTGAAATCATCCACCATTCTTTTGTAAGGCATCAATTTTTCATCTTTTGTTTTATAGTCATCATTAACTTGTCTGATCACTAGCTGAGAGTCACCAAGAACACACAACTCAAGGATCTTCCATTGCACAGCTATACGAAGCCCTGAAATTAATGCCTCATATTCTGCAATATTGTTGGTACATGGAAACTGTATCTTATAAGCTTTAGGTATACAATCCCCTTGTGGAGTGACAAAGAGAATTCCAGCGCCAGAACCACCTTGTGTGAAGGAGCCATCAAAATATAAAGTCCATAGATGTGTAGATTCCATGTTGAAGATTGATTCATCAGGAAACTCTGTAGTAAGAGGATGATCATCTATCATAGGAGCATCGGCGAGTTGATCTGCGATAGCTTGTCCTTTGATTGCTTTTCTTTCTATGTACTCAATATCAAACTCGCTAAGAATCATCACCCATTTAGCGAATCGTCCTGTGAGTGTTGCTTTGTTCAAGAGGTACTTAAGAGGATTAATTTTTGCAATGAGCTTTGTCTGGTGTGTAAGCATGTAATGTCTCAGCTTCTGTGATGCAAAAACTATAGCAAGGCATGCTCTTTCAATAGGACTATAATTGAGCTCATATCCCACTAGAGTACGACTGATGTAATAGATTGCATGTTCCTTTCCTTTAGAGTCATGTTGTGCCAAAAGTGCCCCCAGTGCTGTGGTAGTTGTGGATATATATAGAAGTAAAGGTTTGTCATCTGTAGGAGGTACTAATACTGGTGGTGTCATCAAATATTCTTTGATTTCTTGAAAAGCTTGTTCACACTTGTCGTCCCATCTAAATGAAACATTCTTGTGTAATAGATGCTGAAAGGGTTGACATTTATCTGCAAGTTGTGCTATAAAACGACGGATAGACTGAAGTTTCCCTTGTAATGATCTCAACTGTCTGATATTCTTAGGCGGAGGCATTTCAAGTATAGCCTTTATTTTAGTAGGATCAGCTTCAATTCCTTTAGATGAGACAATATATCCAAGGAGTTTTCCAGAGGTTACCCCAAAGGCACATTTCTTTGGATTCAATCGGACCTTGTATTGTTCTAATCTTGTGAAAATTTTATCCATGATCTCTAGATGTCCTGCTCTGGTATAGGATTTTCCCAACAAATCATCTACATAGTCTTCTAAATAGTTATGCATCATGTCATGGAAGATAGTGGTCATTGCACGTTGGTAGGTAGCTCCGGCGTTCTTCAACCCAAAGGGCATGAAATTCCAACAGAAAGTTCCCCAAGGACAAGTGAATGCTGTCTTAATTTGATCTTCAGGAGCAATTTTAATCTGATTGTAGCCTGAGAAACCATCCATGAGGGATAACATTTCGTGTCCTGCTGTCAAATCCACTATCATGTCAATGTTTGGAAGTGGGAAGTCATCCTTAGGACAAGCTTTGTTTAAATCTCTAAAATCTGTGCAAGTTCGGATGCCCCCATCAGGCTTTGAAACTGGTACTAAATTTGAAATCCAATCAGCATAGTCAATAGGTCTAATAAATCCCACATCTAGCAACTTTTGTAATTCAGCTTTTACCAATAGAGCAATGTGTGGGTGCATTTTTCTCAACTTTTGCTTAACAGGTTTTGCCCCCGGTGGCAAAGACAAGTGATGCATTACTAGATCTGGATCAAGTCCTGGCATATCTGCATATGACCATGCAAAGTTAACTTGTCTTTCCTTGTAAAACTGTATATGCTCTATTCTCTCTTCAGGTGTTAATGATTCTGCTAAATGAATTATCTTTGGTTTTTCTTCTGTGCCCAAATTTGTTGGTATTGTCTTCTCCACCAACATAGATGATTTTTCATGATATACTGCTAAGGGAAGTGTGTCAAGCCCTCCATCCTCGGGTGCCTCAGAGAGGTTTTCACCCTTGGATACGTCCTTTATTTTTACTTTTTTTGGGTCTAATAGTGCCGCAGAGCAGTTTTCACTAGAAGACCTATTTATATTTTCAATAATTTTGCGACTGAAAGGCTTGGCACTCCCCCCAAAATAAGCCACACTATTGAGTTCTATGATGAATCCTGCTTTATGATCCTCAGAGGTGTGTCTTCTCGTGCTCCTAGAAAGTTTATGATTGCCTCATCATTTTCAAATACATCCAGTTGTGGTGGTCCCTTTTGATCAAAATCAATGAGTTCAGGGTGAACCAAGGGTAAAGAATCATGACTCGAGTCAAGATTTTGAATGGATTCAAGGGTACAAATATTATGATCGGGTTCAAGGGTAGGGACACTATCATAATCATAAATGTCAATGAAGTCATCGATGGCACTTTCCTCATTTGTCTGTGTAGCATTAGAGGACTCCACTTCCTTACTTGAAGCACACGTGGTACTTAAGGTCTTATCTTTCTGCGCATCATATCCTAAACCAGGGACTTTTTGTGTATGAGTAGGTTGTATTGGTTCCAAGATACCCTGTTTCTGTAAGCCGAGAGGACTTTTACCATCATATCCCATTTGTTTCATAATATCAAATCCTTTACCATATTGTTCAACAGGTATCTTTATTCCAGTCTGTTCTTTTTTTGTATCTTCATCTTTGTATAACCAATTTAGGAGATCAGCTTCTTCTGTTTCATTACAAAGGGCTCCCCATTTTTTGAAAGTAGTTGATTTACAAATCACTGTGGTATTTGCATCTGATGTGGTCTTAGTCATTTGTGGTTTGCCATAGATGTGGGGAGATAAAGGTAGCTTTCCAATGCAAAGGGCATGATTCAAGGTATATTCTCCCACTCCTTGTTCTTTTACCTGTATTTTGATCTCAGTTGCATTGGATTTTGAGGAAGATGCTTTTAAGGACTCAGGATCAACATATGCTTGGGAAGGAAATGCTTCACGATTGCTTGGGATTGTGATTTCAGTTTTAGGGCTTAGATTATGGCAATACATGAAAGGGTTTGGATCTCCTCGTATTGTGATTTCAACACCATTATGCGGGAATTTAATGCACTGGTGGTATGTAGAAGGTACTGCTTGCATTGCATGAATCCAGGGTCTTCCAAGGAGGATATTATAGGTCAGTGGGAGATCAAGGACTTGACAAACCACATCCTTTACCACAGGGCCAATTCTAATTGGTAGAGTAACTGATCCTTTAGATGAGCGTTCCTCTTCATCATATGCCTTTATGGTAATCTTTTTGCTTGGATCAACTGCATTTTCAGAGAACCCTAATTTTGTGATCAATTCTTGAGTGCAAATATTAAGGCCTGCTCCTCCGTCTATCAAAACTCGCTTGATCTTAACATTGTGGATGAGGACGTCAATGTGTAAAGCTGCATTATGTGGTTGTCGAAGGGATGAATCATCATTTTCAGTAAAAGTGAGAGTATGAGGAGAGGTGATGTGTCCCACCATAGCTTGGAATTGATCTACATGTAGGTCTGTAGGCACTGTAGTAGTAGCAAGCGCTTTATCTAAGATAGCTTTATGCTCAGGAGATAGGCGTAGCAGCTCAAGTATAGAAATTTGTGCAGGTGTTTTTCCTAAGTGCTCTATGAGGTTGTATTGTGAAACAGGTGTAGCAGGTTTTGCATTAGGACCTTTAAGGGTAACAGTGCCTTTGCGAGTAGTAACCTTGCAATCAGGTTCTTTTCCTTTTATGATGAAAGTGTTGACATAATTATCGACCTCACTGATGTTATGTATGGTATAGTCATACTTAGCAGTAGTATAATTTACACCATCATTAGATTCAAGAGCCTTTCCTTTATCCCTGTCATGCTTAGGGAGAGGGTTTTTAAACACCTCACGATCAGAGTTACCAGAAGGAGTGTGTCCATCAACTGATATCTTACCATCATCAATAAGGTCTTGTATTAAATGCCGAAGTTTATTGCAACTATTAGTCTTATGTCCTTTGTGTCTATGATAGTCGCAAAAGTGATCTTCATTCCACCATGGGGGTTTGACTTGTGGATTATATTCCTTTATTTCGGGTAGCGTTATAATATTAATTTCAAGAAGTTCTTTTAATGCAGATTCAAGTGATTGTCCCAATGGTGTAAAATTTCGTTTAGGGAAACTTCTTTGTTTTTCTTTTCCTTTATTTGAAGATAGACCTTTGAGATTGTAAACAGGGGATGATGTTTTAGTTGTTTTTGCATCGACAACTCCGTCATTGACTACATTCTTGTTCTTAACCCAAAAAGGGGTCTTGTTGTTTGAATTCAATTTTTGATCTTTGTCATTATTAAGTTTAATAATTCCATCATCAATGAGGGTTTGTTCAATTCGAAATCCCATTTCTATGGCCTCATCAAAGGAATCCAAGCATTTGAGGTGAAGTTCCCTTCCGATTTCTTTGTTCAAATTTTGGCAAAAGAGGTCAACCAATTCTTGTTCAGGAATGGAATAATGCAATTGTTTCGTTAAATGTCTCCATCTTTGTAAAAATGACACAAAAGATTCACCTTGTTTTTGTTTGGTGTTGAAAAGATTTGTCATGGTCACTTTAAGGTCACAATTAAAACTATAATTGGAAACAAATTTATCAGCCAATTCTTGAAAAGATTTGATGGTTGGGGCTAATCGTGAAAACCATTCCATAGCTTCTCCTCCGAGACTGCGAGGAAATAATCTCATAAGGTATGTTTCATCAACTGCAAATTCCATGGTAGTGGCACAAAATTGTCTTAAGTGGTTCTTAGGATCTCCTTTTCCATTATATTTGTCAAGTTTCGGTATGTCCCAATGGTTAGGAAAAGGTGGCATTGGTATGCTTGGATCGAAGGGATAAGGACATATGTCTTCAATGCAGAACTTGTGAGTCGATGTTTTACTATTCTTGAGAGTATCCAATTCTTGTCTTAATGTTCTAAGCTCATCCAAAATAGGATCATTTGTAGGTGCAGGTTTTGATGTCTTTGAAGATCGCTTGTAACCAGGTTGTAGATAAAAGGGTCTATGATCTTTGATCCTACCATCATTGTTTGTTTTGGGATTCTTAGATTCACTAGATTGAGGCTGGTCATTCATTGTGAGTAATGATATGTCAAAATCAGGAGGCATTTTGATTCCTTCATCAGCAAGGGCCTTGAAGTATTGTTGTGGGTTACGTTTGACTACCTCTGTAAGAAGTTTAGTGAATCTATTATCGTTGAGAGCTTCATTTATGGTGGATTGTGTTATTTCTTCACTATCATTTTCACTTGTTTCACTAGTTGCAACACTAATGTGATCTTCCCCATCAAAGTCTTTTTCCCAAGGGTTCCCTTCTTGAAACATTTTTGCTCTTGTTCTAGGGGTCATAGGTGATTTGTTATGATTTTCAATCCAAGGTAATGTATGAGACCTAAGACTAGGATGCAAATGAAAAGGATATGATTCTAAGATGGGATATGAAAAATGGTATAGTATGATATGACAAGCTAAGAATGAAAAAGCTAAAA
>VDFB02019653.1:0-19797 GCA_007258455.2 Sequoia sempervirens
TCTTAGGATTATTTTCTTCCATATTCACTCTTTAATATTTTTATTTTATTTGAAAATGAGTAGATTGTGAAGTAGGTTATAACTATTAATTATTTAGAAGTAAGTAAAGTGATTTAAATGTCATGTTTTGTGTTTAATTTAAAGACTGGTTAGAATTGTTTTTAGAATAAATGTTAAAATCTTCTAAATGAGTTTAGTTATCAAGAATCCTTAATAAATAAATAATTTATTAAATCTTGGTTCTTTACAATATTCTCCTTTCATAAAGAATTAGAAGGTTAAGATTGTTAACTCTAAATATCCAAGGAGATAATCAATCTTACAGGAACTATATTTATTTTTTAAAGATCGAATCATAAAAAATTGAAGGAATAAAATAGATTTTTTCAAACATGTGTTCTTGAGCTAAGTTTTCCAAATTCATGATTTTCCTATTTAAACATTAATAGGTCCCTTGACAAAAAAATTCAACATAGTTAATCCTTGGGGAAAGTAATTACCTATCAAGTGGGAACAATTTGTTCTATGCACGTTGGCATCTCAAAAAAAGCATGAAAACATGCAAAATAAAAATAGACAAGAACAATATTCGATTCTAGTTTTGACATCTTTTCTATCAAGAATGACAATACTATGGTCTAAATTCTAGGCATTTCTCCAAATTAATTGAAATGTTGCTTCTCATGGTTCCACACTTGTAAGACATCAAAGGATGTTACACATTAAATTTTTACAACTACCATAAATTAAACACACAAAAATAAAATTACATTCATTTTTCAATAAAAGAATTTATTTTCAATGTAAAAAATACATAATTTCTTTTAAAAAAATTAAAATAAAATCCATACAATTGAATTTTCCCTTAATTTACACATGTGTTATTAAAGGGTATTATTTTCCATCATGTTTGAGTCCGAATAAAATTGAACATTTAATCAATACTCAATTAGATATGGATAATGCATCTCAAGCTCTTCCCTTTCAACAACAAATCAAATGCTTCATTTATATGTGATAATGGAAGCTCATGGGTTATAAATTCATCCACTTTAACCTCCTGCAATGAAAATGGAGAACAAATTTAGAACATCTCTAAAGAAGTAAAAATAAATATTATGTTACTTTCTCAAAAAGGAAGTGTAACTAATCATCTAACTTGATCTTTTACATTATTTAAGTGCTCATTAATATAAAAAAAATCTTCCCAAATTATTAGTGAATTATCTAAGTTATAAAATGTTCTTATGCTCTATAACATATTTTTTTGATAAGGAAAAACAAGTTTTGAAGAGACCCCAAGACCCTTTACATAGACAAAAAGCTACATAAGAAAAAAAGCACTAAACCCAGCAGCCCAAAAAACCAAAAAGTTGATAGAAGAATAAACAATAGCAATTCGTCAGCAAACCCAACAACAAAAAACATTAGTAGACCTGCTAAACCAAAAAAGGAAGCACGAGCTTCAACAACTTATCTAAGACATCAGCCAAGGCCATTTTTTTTTTATGACCTCTTCATGCATACTGATAACATCCTCCAGCTCTTCAACAGCCACAACCGCTCGTTTTTTAGTCTTGCTTCTCGTCTTAAGGCACGAAATAGTCTGCAAATCTTTATCTTGCACAGGATTGGAAGCCTCCACTTTCTCCACCAGAGAAGAGCCATGAACCTTTTCAATCATATTCTCCATATCGCCCATGTCAAGAGGTTTACCCATCCACTTTGGCGCTTTCTCATTTAGAGCAGAAAGACCCATCAAAGTAGTCTTCAAAGAATTATTACTAATATTGACCACTATTTTAAAGTTCTCGGACATCTTACTAATTTTATCTTCTAGGCTAGCAACTCTGTGTTCCAGCATTTTGTTAACAATACCTTCCAAAGAGGAAATCCTTTCATCATGAGTAGCACCCAAATGACCAGCATCCATCAAAAGGTTATCAAGCTTAACATTCATAGATTTCACTTTTCCTTTTATTTCACACTCCTTTTGGTTGCTTCTAAGAATAGCAACACAAATGTCTTGCCAATTTTTCATCTGAAGATTGAGCTCCTTGACCTCAATAAATAACCACTTAACCAAAGAAAGTAGGTTTCTAGTCCCATCTTCCACTATCCTGCAAAACATATTCATATGAATTTCATCCCAGTTAATCGGAGGTTGCTCATTCTGCTCCAAATCATTAGGGGCATCAACACAATCCCTATTATGGCCATCCTCTTCTTTAGCTAGGGAATCCTTGATCTCCACAACATCCACTTTGATCCTCTCCTTGTTTGGCATGTCAACCGAATTAGCTAACACTTCCAGACACTCCTTCTTTACTTCCCTCTCAGCCGAAGAAACAACCTGAGAACAATTAAACACTTCAATCCCCTACATTTCAACAGGACTAGAATCAACCAGCTTCTTCTCCCTTAAAGATTATGGATTCTTAAGCCCTAACATAGTGGAACTCTCCAAACAAACAGTCTCACCAGGAACAGGGTTCACCACAAAGGCATTCTGAACACCCACAACATTCAAAGGAGCCACTTCACCCTTAGGAGGAAATCCCTTCAAACCCTGAATACTTGATGACAACACATGATTCACATTAGGACCTAGGGCCTTCTCTTCATCACTGATCACAAGCTTCCTTTTGGTTGAAGCTTTGAATTTCTTCGAGCCTTTGTTTTTCCCCTTCGAAGAATTTTTGACTAAATAAGCCAAAGCCTCCCATAACTCCACATCAATCTCATAACCCTTACCCCACTTTTCCAAGTCCTCTTCCCCTTCCTCATAGCCTTCTTCCTCAATAGACATATCCTCAAATTCTGACTCATCCTCCTCAGAACTACCAACCCATTCACCGACAGAATCCCTAGTATCATAACCATCATTTAAAACCCCCTTTTTACCAAGAGTTTTAGGAGAGATCAGAATCAATTTCAACCTCATATGAGAAAATAAAAAAATTATAAGCCCTTCGTGAAGAACCATCTTCTTAGGGTTCTTCTTGTGGTCTTCAATACTCTCCTCCATAGAGAGTAACAGATAAAAAGGAAAGGAGATGGAAACCTTATGCCTAAAATAATTCAAAAGCACAAAGTGATAAGCATAAACCATAGAAAATCTACCTTCAAGGGTGAAGTAGTACATAATTTCCTTCACAAGGTCCCTCCAAAGTGGCTTCAAGGACTTCCTAGCATAATTGTTGCTTCCAATTTCCCTAAGCTGATTCCTCTCATCATACTTGAAAAAGTTCGCAAACGCCTTCTTGGTCACACCCCTGTCTCTAAAAAACTTCCTCTTAGTAACCGAAAGACTAGTTACCTCCACAATGAAATCCTCATCAATACGAAACTCAACACCCTTGTACTGCAAAGACCTCGCATTCCAGCCTTTCACAAAGAAATTGGTGGCATTAGGGTCCGAGCCTTGAATTTTCTACATAAATTGTGAAACCCCCCCAAATCTAAATGCTTCCACATAGTAGAATTCTTCTGGAATTCTTCACATGAACTTGGCTCAATTCTGCAACAGTCGCCACCCATAGTAACAAGAAGCAGCCCATAACATGTCAAAACCTGGAAGAAAAGTAACAGAAAAAAGAACCAAGAACTATTCAAATCGATATCACAAACACCCACAATACACGTGGGCTTATCATTCCAAGTACTACCCTACCAGAACTTCCATTCCATCCACCTATGGAAACCAAGGAAGAAATGAATTAACAGATAGGGCAAAGGTTTGAAGTTCCAAAACCAACTCAAAATCATGATGAAAAAGCTTTCCCTGAGGACACCACCTCTATAAACAATTCAACTAGTCATTGTTAGAAATACACTTCAAGTTCATAGGTAGCAATTCAAAAGAATCCCACTTAGACCTCTCCAACACTCCCACATTGGCAACACCATCTGCTAGCATGTTAGCCTCACGAAAAACATGTGAAATTATGATCTCCTCAAAAGAGTTAATAATGTCGATAGAATAATTAATAAAATGGGAAATAGACCACGAGGGGGGGCACTTCATTAAAAGACAATTTATCACATTAAGAGAATCCCCCTCGAGCCAAAGCTTAGAAACCCCTTGTGACTTAGCTAAAACAAGGTCATGGTAAGCTGTAGCAACCTCCACAAAATGGTTTGTATGGGATTCCCAAGGGGAGCGCCATAGCAAAATGGTTACACATGATATGATTTTTATTTATAGTGTGTCCCAATTTCATTAACTAACAATATATAAATCATAGTTGCACTTTTTGTGAATGTAATAATTACACATAATTGCATTTTTTTAATTAGAAAAAGGGAAGTGACTTGTTCTCTAGTAAAAAGTGGTAAGCTATTTTCCAAATGGTCCTCTTGATATTTTATTTTAGAAACTCACTTCGTAAATAAATTGCATAGAATGTGCATTCATAATGTGGCATGAAAACTTATGTGTAGAATGTACTCTTGTAGTATGTGATTGAGAATATGGAATGAAAACTTCATGGTATATATCATAATCCTAAGAATTCATAAAGTGGCATGAAAACTTATCCATAGAATGTACTCTTGTAGTACATGTGATTGAGAAGGTGGTGTGAAAACTTCATGGCATATATCATAATCTTAAGCAATTTTATTTCCTATGACCATTTTTCATTCTTGTTTCCTAATTATAATCCAAATATGGTAATAGTGATTATGGATATCCACTCTTTATTCATGTTTACTTTCCATTATTATCACATAGATTATATTTGTCTTGGTCAATAGGGACTATGTTGCTCAAGGGAAACATTTGTGAGGAACGTATTTTGGGCATGACTATTGCTTCACCTAATCTTCTTTCTTCAACTTATTCGAGTTAACATTCCTTCAACAACCATTTTATCTTTCTCATGCAAACAAAAACAACCAAAATACCGATAATCTAATGAACATGGACCCCATAGATGACCACTACATGACAACTCTTATATTAAATTAATTTGAATACCTCCCTATTTTCAGTAGGTATGCACCTATTTTATTGTTACAATTTTTACATCCCCTTATTATTTTTACTATTTAACGAAGGACACTACCTACAACTATATTTGGCTTAAAAGTAGTTTCTATTGTCATCCAATAGATTAAATATTTGAAACAAAAATACATAAGAGTTATGATGAATATATCATATCTTATAAAAACATTTAATCTAAAATAACTTACGTATATCAACCCCAAACCCGCACTACAATAATTCAAACAATGAATCCTTCTCATAATAGATATATCAATTGTAATATGTATATTAATCCAAAGTATAATAGATGTAAAATTTATTTTGTTTAAGGTTGTTTATTTTCCAATTAGGTTTTTGTTCCATTTTTTTATAGTTATATGTAACTATATGTAATCTTATATTAGGTAAAATCTATTAGCAATGTTTTTCTTTTTGGGTTAGTATATTTAGTCCATGTTAGCCATTTTTACGCTTTCCATTGTTCCACCTAAGAAGGTTGTTAATACAATTTATGATAGTTTTTAACACACGATAATATTTTAGAAGGGACGAAGGCCTATAGAACCTCTATAATATTAAAACCCAAAAAAGAATACATTATAATGTAAGGTTAGGGTCATGACATTACCAAAAAATTTCCATTAACTAATTTTAAAAGACTTGGGTAGGATAGTACTAAACTTGCAAGACCTTACTATGAACAATTTTTACTTTGTTAACTATTAGAGTAGAAATTAAGAAAACACCCTTAGAATTAAGAGGCTTTGACATAATAAAATGCATTGTATTCTAGAAAAAATATAGCTCCACAACCCAAGGAATACTAGCATAGAGAATGATGGTTTCTCTTATCGACCTATGAAATCTATGAAGGATTTGGAATACCATTTTCAATCGGTCCAATACCTAACCATATCACATTGATTAAATTATCCATTTGCCCCTTAATAATGATGATATATTGGGTCACATCTTGGTTATTAAAAAACCTCTATATGGATGCAAATGATAAGTTATTTTTTCATAAGTGAATCCCCTATGACATTTTATTTATAAAACCACTTGATATTTTATTTAAAAAAAAAGTGCATGTCACTAGAAAGTGCACACATATTCAAAACTTTATGTTGCAATCATACATTCATGTTCAAAATTGAGAAATAGTAGGTTCATTGTCAAAACAACTATTGTTCTTTTGTTATGATAGAAAAGTGGTCAACAATTGACTAAACAATAAACTTAATATTTTTCATTTCTAAAAGTATGTTCAAACTTGAGTGATTCATAATCCTTACCTTTCTAGAAATTTATTTGGACAATAATCACACGACTAATTGTCTTAATTTAGAAGATATGAGGAGGGTTATACAAATAGTTGCTAACCATGTTCTTTATTAGTGACGATAGGCCAAAAATTAACTAGATAGCCCATTTCATTATTGTGACTTTTAAAAAGTGCAAATATACATATGATTGACAAGCCCTTCTATTTTAAGAAGTTCTACATATAAGAATTACTCATGTTTTATAATTTTCTTAACTTGAAAAATGATAGGCAAGATGCTAGACAACAACTAACCACTTATTCTAGAATGGGAAAAACATGAGTAGAAATCAACTTAGCAACCCATTATATAATATTTTTTTCATTTTTTAAAATATGCAAACATATGTAAATGATAACCCTTTCTTGTGGAAATTTTTTTATTCAAGGTTTTTTTATAAAAACTCATCAAGTCAAAGACTAAAAATTTATTTCTTCACCTAGATGAAAATTTTGAATACCACACAAAATAATTTGAAGAAAAACACATATAAAATAAAAATTAAAAATGAAGAAAAAAGAATCATTGTACCTTGTTCATGTACATTTCTACAAGACTAGGCAATTGGCTTTTCCCCTTGAAACCACCAAAGGTAGTGCCGTCAATTCTCCTACCATCTAATAACTCAGTAGGAAGAAGGCTCAATTTTCGTCCACTTTGATCCACTCCAACGATAATAGCTAAACCCCACCCCTATGTTGACACATTAACCAAAACATAACACCATTAATATACATATATAAAGATACAAAATATATAAATATACAAATAGAATTTATGGGATAAATGTTATTATTACATCATGCGTAGACAAAAATGCTTCATAGATAATATCTGCATGTCCAATGCATTCAAAACTAAAATCCACTCCGCCATCAATGATCTCTCGAATTACCTGAAAAATTCAAGTACTTTCCTCAATGGATGCTACATCTTTATAAGTGTTAAGTTTCAAGATGCGAAATGTGAAGGCATAATATTACTACCTTGTGTATGGGTTTGTCTTGGTCTTTAGGGTTAATGAAATCAGTAACTCCAAAAGTCTTACCTAAACAAAGACAACAATGATCATATAATCATGGTGTTGGATGTAATTAAGTAGTTAAATAAAAAATGAGTATGTATATACCTATAGAGAATTTTTCAGGGTTTGTATCCACACCAATTATCCTAGATGCCCCTCTTACCCTTGCACCTTCTGCAACCTAGAGAAACAAAAGTCAGTGATCTTGCAACAATGGTAATATATTAAGATATTTAGAAAGATTAAAAAAGTAAAATCTAACTATGACAATATAGTTAAATAAGAGAAAATGTAGTTGAATTGCATAAAGGAATCAACAAGGTAGACTAAAGATTAGAGTATTTTTTAAAAACAATTAAAAAAGAAAAATATCATTATTCATATATTATAAATATTTATTCAATATTTATATTAAATACATAAAATACAAACTAAATTTTATAATAATTAAGTAGAGACAATATTATTGCTTTGAATATTTATTTTAAACATTTTGTATATGTTTTAATTTAAATTAGAAAAAAGAAAATAATTAGCTAACTTTTTGTTTATTTCTTCACATGGAAAAGAAATAAAATATATAATAACAATTTGTTACAATTAGAATTATATTTATAATTAAATTGGTGTTCTAATTAGAATTAATTTCTTGCGTTCTCTTTGGTGTTTCCTCTTTCTAGATAATTGTCATCCATCTCCTCGTCCGTGTATTTAATCACAATTTGTTACATTTTGTTTTATTTTGACCTTGGCTTTGATTTTTGTATTCATTGGTCTTTTTTGTACCTCATATTTTTGATGTTAATCTCTTTTAGTTGGGGTTGCAAAAATTTGTTTCATAGCTTCTTTATTTGATTTATCTATAATTTTATTGTAAAAATTTTAACCTTATTATTTATTATTGCTTATCTTCTTTGTATTCCTTTTGTTTATACACTTTTTCAATTTCTCTCGCTTGTCTCTTGTTGAATTTGCTCTAGGTTGTAGTCTTCTCTTAATCGTTTTGGGTCTTTCAATTTTCGTTTTGTTCCTTTTTTGTCCAATGTTTCCGTTTGGTTTTCCTTCGTAATCTTTCTCTAGGATTCTTCTCCTCTCTAATTATAATCTAATTAATTTTAATTAGATTATAATTAGATTTCTATCAATTATAATTAGAATTCTAAGAATTATAATTATAATTATAATTATAATTAGAATTAGAATTCTAACAATTAAATTATAATTGAGATTCTAATAATTAGAATTATAATTAGAGATTCTAATTTAAATTTATAATTTATAGAACTAACAATTTAGAATTATAATTGGGAATTCTAATTATAGTCATTCATTCGGAGATTCTAGTTATAATTAAATCTAATTGGTAAATTCTAATCATGGTATGAATTTGGGGGTTGCAATTTATGATTTAAATTCTGAATTATGGTGGGATTTACAATTTATGGTGAGATTCCAGTATAAGTCTAATATGAATTTAGAATTCTAATTTATAATTAGATGTAATGGTGGGGTGGAATAATTATGAAGATTCTAATTTATTTGGGTTTAATTATAGTTCTGGTGTTTGAATTCAATTGAATTCTGTTATATTCATTTGTTAAATTAATTATAATTCATTGCATTCTAATTATAATTCTAATTGATTGTAGTTCTGAATTTGTTGGGATTCACAATTTATGATTTCCAATTTGTTCTAATTTATTTGGAATTCTAATTCTAATTTATGATTTATGGTGGAGATTGAACTTTATGGTATAATTGGAATTAATTTATAGGTTGGAATTTATAATTATAATTATAATTATAATTTATAATTGTTAAATTGATACTTCAGAATTATATTATAATCAAAATTATAATATTGTTAATGTTTTAATGAATTATAAAATTAATGTTCAGTATTATATTTTACCTATGCTTACCTTTTCATACATTCCTCTTTTGCTCATTTCTTATCTTTTTTCCTCTTCATTTGTCATTCTGATTTCTCTTAATTTTTTCAATTTTCTTTCCTTACCTCTCTTGTCTTGGTCTTTGTACCCATCTCTCTCCTCAACCTCTCATATCTCTTCCTTTTAAGCAAAAGCTAAGTCTGCATCTAACCATTTCTCATTTCCTATGCTCTCTAACATCCTGATGATGGATCACTGAGTGTGATCCGAAACGTTGATGAAAAAAGCTCTAACACAATCAAAAATCCAGAAATTAACAATCTTCAGCACTATGGATTGTGGAAATCTAATAGCATTAATATATAATAACACTTATACCTATCATAAATAAATTATCTTTAAATAAATTTGAAATTTCTCCCCTACAATAAAATTTTATATACTTAAATCTTACCTTCTAAAACAATACTCTTAAATCAAAATTTCCATTTTAAAAATTATTATACAAATATTTTCTTTCATTTAACATTTTTATATAAACAATATAATTTTAAACTATTTTAATTAACATGTTTGTTATAAATAATTATTAAAACTCCATTAACATATATACATGTCCTTTTTACACTTATTTGAAATTTAACAGAAAAAACAATTGCATAAATAAAATACAAAAAAAATTAAATTAAATTAAATCAGCATGATTCAGAGCAAATCCTAGCATGCCGCGTGTGACATAGACAGAAATTCTCCGAAGAACTATTGAGGGCCTTAATTTGACGGCCAAGCTTGCCTGTCAAGCAAATTTTGAAGCTGTTTTCAATTCAACTTTACCTTTCAAATGCTAAAAGACATTTTATTTAAAATATATGAATATCTTATAGAAACCTTTTCACGGTCTCTCCCAAATCTCTCCCTTCATGTGATTAACCCTGGCTTTACCTAGTTTTTAATTAAATATTTTAATGATTAAAAGAACTCCTAAATACGGCCATACGATCATCAAATTTAACCTTCAACCGACTTACAGGTGCAATGAAAAATATAACATAAGTACAGAGACATGAGTTTTTTTCTTCAGAGCTTGAGTTTTTTTTGTTTTTGTATTGAATAAGCTGAGAAGAATTACAATGAATAAAAATGCAGTTCTAAAAGGAGACTGCTAAGAAGAAAAACCAGCAAGAATTTACAATGTCTCAACTGTACATCCAAAAACAACAAACTTAATACACAAGAGCTTGAATTTTGACTAGAGGGAAAAAAAATAAATAAATAATAAACACAGGAATTGTCGTTATCCAAAATACATTACCAGTAAAAATTTGCTTGTAATACATTTACAACAATTATAGTTTAAACAGGGTGAACAAAATTATTCTTCATTGAAATACAGTCAAAGCTAATTCAAATATAAAAAGAAATCCCAAATTGCTTCAAGATATTATGCTACTCACCGCAAGGCCGATAGTACCGAGACCGAAGATCGCCACGGTTGATCCGGCCTGTACGTTAGCGGTGTTCCACGCGGCCCCAAAACCTGCATATTTTAAATAACGTTAAGCCATCTGTTTTATTTTCTCTGAATAAATACGAGAAAGTACGTCTCCAAAGTTTATACTGACCTGTGCCTAATCCGCAGCCAAGCAGACAGACTTTGTCGAGAGGGGCGTGGGGATTAATCTTGACCACGTTGGCAGAGTCAAGTACGGTGTATTCTGTGAAAGTGGAGGTCCCCATGCAATGATAAACGGGCTTTCCCGCGATTGAGAAACGGGTTTTCTTGTCGCTCAGCATGACCGCCCTGGTGGGATCGATCCTGAATTTTCCGCACAGATTAGTCTTTGGTGACTTACAGTATATGCATTCTCCGCACTCGCCTGTAAACAATGTCAGCACATGATCTCCTTCCTTCAGATCGCCCACGCCTTCTCCCACACTCTCAACAATCCTGTTTTCAACCCACATACATTGTGGTTTCAAAAATTCTTGTTATAACAGAATGAGAACTTCAAATTAGCGTGTTTTACCCTGCAGCTTCGTGCCCCAAAATGCGTGGAAACGCTTTTAACGCCTCATTCTGAGAAAAAACAAACAAACGAAACGTCACTTTCTTCTGTTAATGACACAAGTTGGCTTTTTAAAGCAATCTTATCTGTTAATCACACAAGTTAGTTTCTTTTAATGGATATTTAATATGATCACAAATTTGTTTTGTTATTGATATGAGAGCACAAACTTATGTTATAGTTTTTCGACTGATGGTAAAAAATTAAGGGTATTTATTTTGTCAAAATTATATGAAACATGATCCAGATCTGATTTCAGCCTCTCTTTAGCTAACAACTAAAACTGAGCGGCACCCATTCTACCACAATTGTCTGTAACATGATCCTGACCTGATCTCAGTCTCATTCCTTATATTGTATTTCTCGATATTTTGAATCTTAATGAATGACTCAATTACACAAATTTTGAATGAATCTAAAGTAAATAAACATGAGTTATGACTTACTTCGGTAGTCCAATACAAGATATCTGTGTTGCAGAGGGAGGTGTGGGTGATTTTGATGCGGACTTCCATTGCCTTTGGAGGATCTACCTGCACCTCCTCGATTACCAGCGGTTTCTTCGTCCCCCATGCTACTGCGGCTGTTTTGGAAAAACAATTTTGAAATTATGAGCAATATTGTATCAGTAACAAAATTAAAATATTTATTGTTGTTGTTTCTGGATTAGTTTGTATGAGAGTTTTTGCATCAAGTTGATCCATCATGAAGATGATAAAGAGCTAAATGAGAACAATTTTTTGATGAAAAAAATCAATTCTCTATTATCCTGATGATATACAATCTAATTCTAAAACAATAAGGATAAACATTGTAGATTATAAAAATCTGATATCAGAACAAATTGATTCTTGTTGATTTATTTTTGTTTAAACTCACGATGACCATTCAAAAATAAAACATAGAATAAACGGTTAAGGTAAATAGAGAGGAAACCAATCTCATAACGCCTTCATTAATAACCATTGATATGAAAATGGCTTTAAAAAAAGATATATATGACAGGGTAAGCGAAACTCACATACCTTTGCAAGTGATAACTTTGCCAGATGTTTCAGAGAGCAGAGATAGGCAGGAATCCCCATCCTTTTCCATTTCGATTCTTTCAATGCCTATTCTTCTGAATTTCTCGTTACCAGTTCTACGAATCCAAGATATTCTTGATTTCAAACGTCTCTTTCTATGCCAAGCAACGCATGCATTTGTAGCACTGAATGAATTTTCTCTCAATTCAAAATTTAATAATTACAGCGTGTAATAACCGGGCAGTTGTATGAAGATGGCTACGAGAATGAAAAAGATTAATTTTTTTGGTTTTTTTCTCGGAAAATGAGACACGTGTCTCTAAACTGGGAATTTGTTTATTCAGAGCTTATACGATGGATCAGAAGATCTCTGCGTTTATCCAAACTTTTTCCTTTCTTAAATTATATTTAATTTAATGGTCAGTAAATTTTGGTAAATAAATTTTTAATAAGAAGTTTCATTTGTTGTTTTTAAGAAGAGTACTCCCCTAGATGTAATGTCATATAATATGGGGATCAGGAATTTATAAATTTCTAATATGTGTATGTCAATACTTAACTAGCACATAATTTTTTTCTTATTATTTCAAAAAAGTTGTTTTGCACTAGTATATATTATTAAATTGTTAAACATATGTCATTTTACTTAAAAAATATTCATCTCACTTCTAATTAACACATGTTCATATTCTCTATCAATAAATAAGCCTTAAATATGATGCTTGCATGACTATATTTACACACTTTTGTCATAAACTATCTCCTATATATACAAAAAGTAAAGTATGACTTGATAATCATCACGAAATAATTACTTAATAGTAAGGTCAATTATTAACTTTAAGTATTAGGTGAAGTGATGTAGGTACTAGTGATGGATTCAACAAAGAGACAATAAATCAATAGCAATAATAAATAATGTTCTCTTGTTGGATGCTCTTTGTAAAAAAAATGTTTAGTATGAATCAAATAATTCTTGTAGGAGATAATTAAGTCGAGAGGCATAACCCTACAATGATAATAGGAGCTCAACAAATTTGTGAAAGAAAATAAAAAATTACATCCATTTATAGCCTTATTTTTATCTTGATATGTTATCAAAAATAAATGCAACTTTCTAATTTAATGATAAATTGTTTTATTTAATGTATAAAAAATAGTCATATACAATTTATTTAAAGATTAGTAATTAAACTAATATGCAACAAACAAAATCAAACTAATTATAATAAAAGCATAGTAATAATTTAGTAAATATAATACTATTACTAATATTAATAAGGATAAAATAATAAGAATAATTTAATATAAAATTATTAATATAAAAATGTTAGTGTAAATATTAACATAATAAAAATAATAATATAATATTAAAATAATCATATTAATATAATAAAAAATACATCTAGTTATAACCTTATCTTTTTCTTATATGTTGTCAAGAAAACAAATACAATTTTCTAATTTAATTGAAAAAATAATTTTATTTAATATATAAAAATTAGTAATATAAAAAATTTAATATATAATTTATTTAAAAATTAATAATTAAAATAATATTTACAACAAACAAAATCAAATTATTTATAATAATAATAATAATTTAGTAATAATAGTATAATATTAATATTAATAATAAAATAATAAAAGTAATTTAATATAAAATTATTTATATTAAAATATTATTGCAAATATGAAAAGAATAAAAATGATATACTAATAATATTAATATAATAGTTTCTAATATTAATAATATAATAATATAAAAATATTAATATATTAATTAAAGTATATTATAATTTTTTTCATATATAAAATATTACTAATACTAATATTATATTATATTATTATCATAAACTAAAATATATTTATATTAAATCTACAATACATATTGAATATTTTATTGTTTTTTATAGAAATAAATCTGATTAATTTAGTCAAAATAGAAAAGGGTTAGTATTATGAGAAATAGGGCAAGTGACTATTTGGTTAGGATTAGGGTTACCTTAGGGTTACAATTAATGTTTATGGTTTAGGATTAGATTTATAGATACACTTAATATTAAGGTTATGATTGGGGTTAAAGTTGGGATAAGGGTTAGGGTTTATAGTTATAGTTAGGGATTTGGTTAGGGTTAGGCTTAGGGTTATGAGAAATAGGTTGAGGGTTAAGGTTTGGGTTAGGTTAGGGTTTGGGTAAGGGTTAGGGTTAGAGTTAGGAATAGGGTTAGGATTAAGGTTAGGGTTAGGATTAAAGTTGAGATTATGATTATGGTTAAAGGCTTAAGATTAGAGTTATGAGAAATGAGGTTAGGATTAGGATTTTGGTATTATGGTTTAGGTTAGGTTTAATCTTAGGGTTAGGATCAAATAAGGTTTAGGAATAGGGTTAGTGTTGAAAAATAGTTTGCATTAGAGTTCAATTAGTGTAAAAAGGGAAAATGTTAGTGATATGTTAATGTTTAGCGAAGGTTGAGGTTGTAAAAAATGGTTCGGGTAGGGTTACAAAAATGGTTGGATTTAGGATTAGGATTATGGTTATCTTTAGGTTTAGGGGTTAGGTTCAGGGTTATGAGAAATAAGGTTAGGACGAGGGTTGGGGTTAGGGATAAGGTTATGATTACGGTAGGGACTAGGGTTAGGGTTAGAGTTAAAGTTAGTGTTATGGTTACAGGTTATAGTTGAGTGTTAGGCTAGGGTTAGGTTGTGGGCTAGATTTTGGATTAGGGTTAGAGTTTAAGGTTAGGAATAATGTTGGGATTGGGGTTGTGAGAAATAGGGTTAGCATTTTGAGAAATAGGGTTAGGTTTACAGTTAAGGCTACCTATATTTGTTAGAAAAATAGTGTTATGGTTATATTAGAGGTACTCAATAATTTTAATTAGGGTTAGGGTTAAATGAGGTTTAGGAAAAGGGTTAAGATTCAAATATGGATAGGAGTAGAGTTCAATTAGTTTTAAAAGGAAATGGTTAGTGATATGTTTCATGTTTGGGTAGGAATGATGTTCTAGAAAAAAATTGAGTAGGGGAAAAATGACTTTATAAAGCAAAAAATGAAAATTCATTTTTAAAAAATGTTAAAAAATTAGTTTACCTTTCTTTCCCTACAAATTTTCCCATAACACCCCAAACTTCTTACCCAATTATGTTGAAGAAAAATATTTTTTATAATTTTTAAAGTTAAGTATTTAACATGTTCACTTTAAAAAATATATATATATATATTTAAAGAACATAAAATTCTAATTTTTAATTGATTCAAAACCAAATTATTAATAACTAATTAACGAGTGCTAATAATATAATAATAATAATAGTTTACTAATATTAATAATGAAATATTTATATAGATTATATATAAAATATATATACTAGTATGTGTTATGAATAGCATTTAATGATTAAATTTGATGCTTAATCATATTCATCAAATAAATTTTTACAACAACTTATTGATAATTTTTTCAAATATTAAAATATACTTTATTTTATAAAATATAAAAATTAAAAAAAATCTAACTAAATTATTTATCAATCTTCACAAAAGTTTAGTTATAGTTTATGATAGTATTCAAACCATGTTTCTAAATGCCTGCGTAGAATTTTTCAATAAAAGCTGATCGGAAATAGTCATAACCATAATGTTGATTATTTTAATTATAATAATGAAATAATCAGAAAGCTTTTCAATGTTGGGACCCACATCATCTAGAATGTGTCCTTTCCTGACCATGTCTCATTCGAATCCAAAATTACTGTCAAACATATCTGATTCATGTCCCAACTATGCCATAGAAATTTCTGTATGACAAACGAAAGTCCACACACGTTAATTGACGTCGACCGTTTTGAGCATTCTAGATCCTAAACTACGACCACATTTAGTCAAATTTATGTTTTTTCATTAAGATTTATCTTTGCAATTCTCAGGTGGTAGAGAACTCCTAATCTGCTCTATATCAGTCTTGTCCATAAGCATCAATGTTCCATAATGGATAACTAACAAATAGTGTCCATGATCATAGAAGGATTTGAATTTGTGACTCTCTTTCAAGAGTGCTAGTTGTCCACCATTAGACCAATTTAGTAGTGTTAGTGTTCTAATTCTCACCGACTAGAAGAAGAGAACCCACAACTCAAACAACACCATAGCTAGAGTACAAACAAAAAGATGTCCTCAAAACGGGTACAAAAAGACAACAAAGGTTGACCATAAATAAAATTCACCACATTCATAATAAGATCTTTGACATCTAAGATCTACATTTGGAAGGTGTACTATTGTAAATTGTCACCCCTAATAATTTCACATTTTATTTAGCTCTCCTTTATGCGCTTGGACTTAATTATGCTTATTATTTATCCATTTTATAATCATTCTTGAAAAATCAAGATAAAATTGGGAATTAAATTCAATAAATTATTTAGCAACAATTAAAAATTCAAAATAGGCTTGGTCAGCCCTCTCCCTTGACCACCCTATTTTGGCCCAATTTTTAATATTTTATTGTCAGTATGAATATGTTTGTAAATTTAAATTCAATTATTGGGAAATGAGGAAATGCATATAAATATACCTTTTAACCATTTGAATAACTAATAAAAATTTTAGGCGCAGTGGTACTCCCATTGGGAAACTAGACCAATCACCATACTAAGGTTGAAGCTGCTTACATAGCATCAAGTCTGTGATCGATAGGGTTTCTTTCCAAGTTATGGGTTGAGGGGGACTCCCTTAATATTGTTAATTGCTTGCTTGGCAAACAAAAGCTGAGCTAGATAGTCGAACAACTTATTGTGGATTCAATCATGATGTTGAAATCCTTTGATGAGACCCATGTCACACATACCTATAGGGAAGGTAATTCCCTTGTTGATTTTTTTGCAACGAGGTTGTCATCCTTAATAATTTCAAGGCGTGGGAGGAGTGCTCTTCCCTTCCCAAGAAGGCCAAGCTTTTATTGCGAGATGATAGCTAGATTTGGGCTTGTGATTTGGGGTGATCGAGTAATTATCGCCCTCTTAATTACCACACATTTTGTGGGTTATTTATTGCCTATTCTTGTGCTCATTTGTAATCTTGCAAGTGTGATTCGACTCTCGTATTTGCTAATGTTGAAAATTGAAATGGGTGGAGATAGAAGTAGGATTGAACCACCAACTTGCAAAAGGTGAAAAAATAAGAGCAAAATATGGAGGATCCTGAGACATGGGCATTTCACGCCCTATTTGGAAAGGCTTCATGATCATGACCCCGAAGCCTCTATAGATTTTGTTCGCCAGTGGCACAATAGATGTCTGAAGGTGGAAGGTATGGAGTTCATTATCAATGAATACTTTATTGCTTTCATTATTGGGCTACCAATGGATGGCTGCAAGTTTTTTAAAGAAAGAAAGAGCAACGATAATGTTATGGATAAATTCTTCAAGGATAACAAAAGAGTTAAATTGGTGAAGCTGCCCTCATGGGGGTATGAATGGGTCTCCTTGAAGTGTATCTAGGCTGATGTGGCATAAATTCTAATGCGACATGTTACTCTTGATGGACAATTTATTGCTATTCCAGGGCATCATTCTACTCTGTTAAACCATTTTAGATATGGGTTGCATGTACCTTTTATGTTTTCTTCTCTCATCCCTAGAAGTTTTGATTTATGCCAACTTAAAGAATCGTAGGTCCCTTGTACTTCGTGAAGGCCTCATTTTTCTTATCATGGAGCATGTGAGAGCTCATACCCTAATTAAGTGTATTAAGGGGAAGGAAAAGGCCACAAGTGAGGATTCTTTTTCATCTGGTTTGGAGACAAGTGTTGATGGTGATGCATAAAAGGAAAGAGGGAAATTTAAAGAAGGGTCCCATCAAGAAGTTAGTTATGCAAAAGTCGGATTCTCGTGGGTTCCTGTCTGATGAGGAAGACATTGATTAGAGCTCAAGAGGGTCTCATGACCATTTTTCCAAGGAGAATGTTGAGGTTCATGGCTAGGGTTTTGGTGCACCTAGTCGAGATGAGGAGGAGTAGTCAGTTGAGGCTAGGGATAATGTGGATGAGGGGATTCTATGGAGGGCTTCTAGAAGGATTTCTAATTTGCAAAAATTCTGGTCTAAAGGTGTTGGGAAGGGTAAGAATGTTACTCTGGAATAGGTAAAGGTTGTGGTAGACAATACTATTGATATTAACGATTGCCTGGTTCGACAAACTTCTCCTCTTGTGGAGGGTATTGGGGAATTGGGTAGTGAGGGGGCCTTGGGAGAGAGGACAATGCATGAGGATGATGGTGTGAATTCAAACCTTGGAAAGCTGGAGCCTTTAAAGGTTAATCCTCTTTCTAAGGATTTTTCTTATCTTAATGATGATAATACCTCCATGATTGAGCTATTGGATATTGCTTAGTCAGGTGCTATGTGCACCTTTAAACTTGTTGAATGGGTGTTACAGGAATTTAACAAGGTTAACATTAAGATTAGGGGCTTGAAGGATAACATGTCAAACCAATTGAAGGGGTCTTCATCGGACCTTCTTATTAAGAGGCTGGTGGATTTAGAATGCTCCTTTTTTTATTTCAAAGCCCAATATAAAAACTACTTTGGTGAAATGGAGGGAAGGATTAAGGAAAAAAATGAGGATATCAAGAAATTATTGCAGGTTAGTCATAGTTCTATTAAAAATAGTGTGAAGTATCTAAAGGTTCTATTTGGTAAGATCAACCAACTTTGGGAAGATCATTTGTACTTCATGAACATGCTTGAGAAGGATCAGACATCCAAAGGTAAGGGGTAGAAGAATGTTAAAGAAGAGGCCAAGGGCTCGAGCACGAGAACAAGGGGGATCCTTAGGAAGACATTCAAAGAAGAAACACAAGAATTAATGGACATGGTTAACTGGCACTACAATCAAGAGATTGAGGTGGCCAACACCTTGAAGAATATGAAATAGTTTTTAATTTTTTGTTATTTTTTCTATCTCTGCTTTCCTATTGTTGGGTCGCTACTTTTTGGTTGTTGGTTGACTTTTGGTTGCTATTTATGCTGTAATGTGTTTATCTCTCTTAGTAACATTTTGTTGAATTATGATATACAGGGTTTTTCCCATATAATCAGAACTAATAAAATTTTGATCAATTCAACATCCTAGAAAGATCATTTTACAATACTTTCTTTAGTCAACATTCATGTTTGTAATACAACATCAAGTTCATGTCATATCACAAGTAAGGTTGTTTCATGTTTTATGTCCATTGTCATTTTGAGTACTAACACTAGTAGGGTCTCCTATCAACTATCAATTTCTCCTTGTATGAGATGTGTAGATGTCATGAGTTTAGACCATCAAGGAATTTACATTTGAATGTTGAGTTGAAACATTTGTGATTTATCATTTATTTTTATCCATTTTCCTCTACCCAACCTAGGGTAATCACTCTCTATCTAACATCATTATAGCTATTGTAGAGGTGGAAACACCAAAATGGGG
>VDFB02019655.1:0-31201 GCA_007258455.2 Sequoia sempervirens
TATGATAGAATGGCTATTGTGGATATTGAATTGCATATCAATTGTGAGGTACTTTATTCTAGTTAAAGGCTTTCCTTATGGATTCTTTGAATCTACGAGAGGGCTCAAACAAGGGGATCGAATGTCCCCCTTTTTCTTTATTATTATGGAAGAATATTTAAGGAGGGCTATCAAAAAAAATTTGCCAACCAAGGAAATTGGATGGGTGCAAAGGTGGCAGATCTTTGCCCAAATATTACCAACAATTCACAGCCGACATAATACTCTATGGTCAATCTAAGGTCCAAGAGGCATCCACTATCCAAATCCTCCTTGAAAATTATGTTGCTACCTTTGGACAGTTAATAAATAAGGAAAAGTCAAGTATTTTCTTCTTCAATACCAAAAGGTCAACATAAAGACATATAAAAGCAATCCTGAATTTCAATATAAAAGTATTACCAACATATGGGAAGATACAACTGATAAAAGAAAAAATAAATCTACATCTTGTCTGGGGAAGTAAATCACAATTGTTGAGAAAAATAAAATGATCAAGGCGGTCTTATTTGTCATTCCTATTTATCAACTTTCAAGCACACAAATTCCAAAGAAAGATAAGGACCAATTGAAGAGTATAATGGAATTTTCTTTTGGAAGGCTTAAACAAGGAAAAGTGAATCCCCCTAATTGGATGATGAACTATTTGTAAGGGAAAGGAGAATGGTGGGATGGGAATTAAAGAAATTGAGAAATAAAATATTGCTCTAGGACCAAAGCTAGTATAGAGGTTATATAAAGACCACTTTGCAAAATGGTGTCAAATCTTAAGGAAAAATTATATGAACAATGATTCCTAGGAAATAATCCTTACTAACACCAACCCCCAACATGACTCAAATATATGGAATTTCATGTTAAAGTGTAGAGCCATTATTACATATCACACATCTTAAGTAATCAACAATGGGGTCAAGGAAAATTTCTAGGTGGACTCGTGGAACTCTCATCCACCATCATCTAATCTACCATTTATAAATGTGATTATGGACCAAATATCAAATTTCTCAAATGCACGGGTTAAGGACTTCTTAATTCCCTATTCAGTTTGGGAATCATGGAATCTCCAAAAACTTGAAGCACTAAGAATCATGATTGACAACAAAATTAGATTAATGGAAGAACTTGGCAAACATAGTGTGGTGCCAAACACAAAAGAGTAAATTATTATATGGACTAATTTGAATAGCGGGAGCTACTCAATGAAGATGGGATACAAAATTCAAATTGTACTCAAGAAAGCTATGGATTGGATGATTGAGTTGTGTTGGAGAAAATAGACACTCCCTAAGGCTAGGGAGTTTGCATGGTTTTCCATCCATAAATGAATATGAACTGTTGATCACCTCAAAATGTTGGAAATTGTTGGACCCTCAAGATGTGTTATGTGCAAAGAAAGTGAAGAATATGTAAATCACCTATTAGTGAATTGCCCCTTTGCTAGATTTTGTCAGCATTGAATCCAAAATTACCTTAATTGGTTAGGTCCTCTCTAGAATGACATCCACCAACTTTTTATGGGTTGGACAAAAATAAGATAATCTATCTGGGAAGGTATACAGGTGACAAGACTCTCATTGTTGATATGGGAGATTTGGAAGGAGGAAAACAATATTTAGTTTTTAATGAGAAAGAATCATCGGTGACATCAGTCTTGAAAAGGATTGAGGAAAGTATATGTGAGGTAGTTAGATCCTAAATATAGACTTTGGGGCCTAGACTGTTCACATCATAGGATAAGCAAATCATGAAGTGTTGGAAATCCATTTGAATCCCACAATGCTTCAAAACCAAAACTCCAAATGAGGCCAAATGGGCTACGGTCAAGTGGTTCCCTTAACTTAAGGGATGTTTAAAAACAAAATTTGATGGGACCATAAAAGGCAATCTTGACACATCTAGTGTTAGAATAGTAATTTGGAATGATAGTGGTGAACTTCTCTAGTCAATTGCGAAGAAACTACCATCTAGTTCCAATAATGAGGTTGAATTTGGAGCTCTTCTAAGAAGTCTTGAATTTGGAGCTCCAAATTAGGAACATTCTAAATCATAAGCTACAAAACATCGTAGGTTATTGGAAAAAATGGGGAACATCACAATATCCCATTGCTACCAATAAGGAAACAAAATGACAAACTTCCTTGCCAATAATACATATGAGTTATGGATGATGGGGAAGTTTTTACTATGACTCCCATAATTGGGAAGACATCTCGACATGACAAGGAAAGTTGAAATTCTCGAGGCTCAACTCACAAGTGTTGGCCTTTCAGATAGTTTGTGTTGTCCTTCACTTGCTATTCTTCATGGCTAGTCAGTACTCTCTGCTGGTCGATGTCATAGTTTTAATGGTCACCATATAACCTAGACCTCAATGTAAGATTGGTATAGTAAGAATTGTGCTTTGGGAATTTTTAAGGTCTCCAAATAAAACGAAATCTCAATGCAAAATCTCAAACTATCTTGAATCTACCTCATGGGGTCATTAGATGACCACACCTCAGTTTGGAAGACATATCAAAATTTAGGTCACTGGAATTTCATGCCCGTGTGTGGAGGTTGGCTACCCAATGCAACTTCACCATTTGTTCAACATAATCTCATCTACAAATAATGAGGCAATTAAAAAGGTCATTGCCACCACTCCATTCTGTGATGCCCACATCCATGACAACATTTTGCTGAACATTTTTTTGGAAAAATTCATAATGGTGTTTTGAGCAGAGGAGTGGAACCAACATGCATTAAATGTCATAAAGGCCCATCTAAATCCAAATACAATGGTGATGATTGGGGATTTCAACATTGAACTAAAGGATGGTAGTTTAGTTGGTATTTTTGCCATTGCCACTGTCCGCAGGAGCGAGAAACTCAAGTAGGCTATCACATTGTTCTGAGAAGGTGTGGAAATAGGCAATATGAACACCTTTAACTACTACATAGGTTTAGAAAGTGAAATTTTGTCCCTAAGAGGATTGCAAGAGCACTTTAAGTAGTAGAAGACCTTTATTTTCTTATTCATCACAAACCATAGTTGGTTGGATGATGGTTTTATGTATGTATGAAAATTTGTGGCTTTGACTTTGAAAACACTTATATAATCATTTTGCTAAGTTAATACAAAGGGTGCTACCCCCTTGGTAGCAACTTATCCATTAAAAAAATTAGAGATATCACATTCAAGTTTACATGAGAGGACTTTTATTGTTATTTCATTCTTATTGACTATGATATTCCCACAAACCTAATGTGTATTTAAATTTAATTTAATCTTAAATTGTGTCCCTCATCAAATTTAACATAACTAGGATGTAATTTTCTAAAATATTATTTAAAATTAATGAAATTTCACATTTAGATGTCAATCATGGCATGTTGAGCGATTTTATGTCTAATTTATTCTAGTGTTTCCCCATACTTAATAAGCTATATGTAAATAGATTTCAATTCAAAACTAGATCCAAATTTCAAAGCAATGTAGCTTAGAGATTTATTTAGGTAAAGTTGTTTGATAACCACATTTATTAACCCTTAGTGATGTGGTGATGAAACAACTTGTGACCAATCAAATAATACCACTTTTCAACTTGTTAGCATCCATGTAGGACCTAGGTTTAGGAAAATGATTTATGAGACTTATTCTTATCATGAAAAGGATAAACATAAAAAAATGAATATGGTATGAAATAATTTTTCCATTTAATTTCTATAAGGTATTCTAAAATTAATTTAGTTATCATAAAATAAGTTTTAATGATCAAAAAGAAAATATGAAGTATAATAGCAATGATAATCAAGTATGGACCCCGAAGACATTCAATAATTTTAATTAATTGATTGATTTCACTTTAGTTAATAATTTTTTCTTTGGTTTCAACTTGGTAATTATCATTTCCTTACTTGTGGGTTGTGAAGCCTAAGGACGTTAAATTAGGACCATTCTCTAGTCATGATTACATGTTCATCTTGAATATAAATTGGAATTTTATGCTACAGTAGGACATTTATACCCAAGGAAAGGGAGCTCTAGTAATGTGCCAATAATTTCTAGAAGCCTTTTGGATGTATAAAAGGAGGTGACATCGTTTTTGGTGGAGGCATTAAAATCTAATGCGAGTATGAAGATCACCACAAAGTCAAATTAATCAATATTGGTCCTAATTTCTAAAGATGGATTAATCCAATTGTCATGTTGGATGATGCACCAATATAATTGATTTATTTTTAATATGCAAAAGTTAAATCAGAATATATAATATTTTTTAGGAAATAGGTGTGCATTGGAAAACTTTTTACTTGTTTCAATTACTAAATTTAATTCTTATAACTAGGGAATTCTACAAATATACACATGTCTTACTATGAAAAGGGTTGGAAAGTAGAGTTGGAAGGTCTTGTATCATTTGAAATTAATCAAATATTTATAAAATTAATGAATTTTTTCATTCTTTTCCTCAACCCACCCCTTAACAACCTTCCTCTTTGGGAGGCCTTTATAAATCATTTGCTTGAAGTGATCCACTGCTCTATCTCTACTTTATAACTTTCCTACATGGAAGACAGGCCTTTGATGAAGAAATAAAGGATGTGGTATTTTCCCTCAATCTCACCATAGCTCTTGCCCCTGACAAGTTCCCCCATTTTTCTTTCAATAATATTGGGAGATTGTTGGAGCTGATGTGATCAAAGATATCAAAGAATTCCAATCCTTAGGGAACATCCTTAAGGAGTTTAACAACACTTTCATTATGCTTATCCCCCAAAAATTTTGCGCCAATAGATTATCCGAATTCCGACCTCTAAGTATGTGCAATACGTTTTACAAGATCTACTCTAAATTGCTTGTAAATAGGATAAAACCTTTCCTAGATAAAATAATCCACCCTGCCCATAAAGGTTTTGTGTCAAGTAGGAAAATCACAAACGTTATCCTAATGGTTCATGAAACTTTTCATTTAATGAGAAAAAACAACAAGGAAAGCATGAACCTCAAGTTGGATATCTCTAAAGCTTATGACAAAGTTTATTGGAGCTTTCTCTTTGAAGTCCTGCAAAGGTTTGGGTTCAAAGGCATAATTCTTAATCTAATCAAAGATTATGTTTCCTCCCCTATGTATTCGGTGATCATTAATGGTTCTCCTCATGGTCACTTCTTGGCAACTGGTGGCATAAGACAAGGGCATCCCCTATCTCCCTACCTCTTCATAATGTTGGTAGAAGTTCTTAATCGCAATATTGCTAAGGGTTTTGTGTGTGGCAACCTGAAAGGCTTCTCCTCATCCTCCACCTCACTATCGATTTCTCATCAATAATTTGTTGATGATATCATCTTCTTGGGGGAAGCTGTGATTGTAGAGGCTAAGGGTTGGATTTGCCTCCTCTTGGATTTTGTTAATGCTTATGGTCAATGTATAAACCTTTCCAAAAGTGTTATGTTCTTCCTTAATGTACCCCCCTCAAATCAAAATATCCTTGAAATTATCAACTACTAAATGCTTAAGCTCCCCTCATCTTATTTAGGCATATCTCTCACAATAGGTAAAGTTGATAATTTAATCTAGTCTAATCTGTTAGAAAGAGTTCAAAGGAAACATGCAGCTTGAAAGGGAGCTTTGATTAGTAATGTTAGAAAACTCCTTTTGAAAGCTACGTTATAGAGTATTGTTGTGTACCTTCTATTGCTTTTATGATGCCTTCTATATGGATAAATAAACTAGAGAAAATTGAAAGAAGGTTTCTATGGTTGTGAATTGAAGAAAATAACCACTTCTTTTTGGTTAATTGGGATATAGTCTGCTCGAAAAAAGCCATGGCGGCCTTGACATTAGAAAGACTAGACAAATGAACCTAGCATTTCTATCCAAGGTTAGTTTGCGTCAAATAAAACAATAGACTGAATGGATAAATATTCTAAAAGCCAAGTATTTGAACATAGGGGAAGACATCTATCTTCTTTATAATGATTATATCCCTAAAGGATCTATAATTTGGAACAAACTCCTCAAAATTGTAGAGTCTAAACTTGTATATTGTAAACTTGGTAGAAACCACACAATTCAAAGGTATGACTAGTTGAACAGTCCACTCAACATTGTAAAGACTACATTAAATTGACAACCAAGGTTTGTAAACGTGTGATGGTGTTGCACTATGTGTGCCTTCAGAGACTTGAGGTTATCTAGGTTATCTTATTAAAGGTATTCTACTTGTTGGAAAAACACAAAAATACATATCAGTGAAAGCAGTAAACTGGCATTAATGGCTACGGGTGCCTACAACGTAACCTGTATTTGAACTATTGCTAACAAAGAGTTACTAAAACTAACTCAAAACTGATCAAGACTAGTAAGTAAACTTATTCTAACCTCCAGAGTACTATAAGTTAACTAAATGCATTCATTCTCATGAACATTCATTATTGATAATCAAAATATGAGGATCTATTTTAAAATATATGCAATTTATGAAATAATGATAAATAGGAATAACTACTAAATAGAAATAAACAACTACAAATGTAGTGAAAAATAGTTATCTTAAGTGGCCTGCTCAAGTGGCTATCTTCAATTAACTAAACCAAATCTAAACCTTCAAATTCTACACATTCATATGAACTTGAACTTCATTCATTGTGCATCTTGTATTCAAGGAAATCATTTATGAATAATCAACATGTTTGTAGATGATAATTGAAAATTGAAAAGTAACTGATAGTTCAAAATAGTGAAATCAACTAACTTATCTAAGGACTCAACCACCAACTATATACAAGCATAGGGGAGTTTATTCTAAACACAACTACTAACTAAAATCATTAACTACAACTCCTAAATATCAGAGTATATAGTTAAGATTGAATTGTTCAAACTATAACTGAAAAGAGACAAGAGTTCTAATAGAATTGAAACTCTACAAAATAGATTTGTATGTGGAACACACAAACAGTTGTCCAGAATCCTATCAACTAAAGAATTATTCTTCTTAATTCCTTATTAATTATCATAATTTGATGCACGACTAACTCCATCAGGTGCCTCTGCATGGTAGTTATTACACTTAGCTTGATCTGGCACTTCCCCTATTTCATTTCCCAAGTATTCCTTTTGTTGCGAGCTACAACTTCTAGTTACTACAGGCTATAGTGTCTTCTTGGGTTGCAAGAGGTTAATCCATAAAACATATACACAAAGCTAACTACCATGATTAAACACAGAATTCCATCCACATTTCATACATACTCACATATAACCATGCAATGCTACTATATCATAACTATATTTCCATTACTATAATTTAGGTCCAAGGTTGTATAATAAGCATGAAAATATAGCATAGCATAGGAGTATTGTCTAAAAGGATTGTCTGATAATTTTTGAAAGCATGCATAAAAAAAACAAAAAATAGGCTAATAAATGAACCCATCATTCCCCGCAACTATACTTTTGCTTGTCCTCAAACAAAACACTAGGGGTACAAATTATAATACAAGGTGATCTCCTTAAGGTCCATAACAACATCAACTCCCTTGATTTGCTTTAAGTAGAAACCTCTATAAGCTACAAGTTGTCTCATTCTGATGATCCCAACTTTCTCACACTCCTCACCCTTTTCCCCGGTCCAATATGGAACTGTATATAGTAACATAGGTGGGTGAAATGTGAGTGGTACCTAGTGAATTCTTATGTCAGCACCAATTTTCATGTATTTGCGTAGCCTCTCAAGCATGGTGGTAAAATTGTATACTAAATGAGGTTCTTTTCTCTACAATTCTAGGGTCTAGTTGTTCCATTTGTTATGCATATAACTGTAACATTGCTAACCTAATTCCATAGCTAATGTTTTCATTTTTTTGTAATCCTTTGTCCTTAGTTTCATAATCTTCCTTCCTACACCTTTATGATCTAGGAGTTTCAACTATTCATCTATAAGTGCATAAATGTCTTTAGACTCTTTCCTTATTTGGAGAGCAATTGATTTCTCCCTCTCCTCATATTCTTCCATTATTTCTCCCCTAAATTGTTCATTCCTATAATAATATGCTCGTGCCCTTACCTGGAGATCCCCTACAAACATCAAAAGATTCCACTTTGTTTCATCTGGTGCCACCTAGTTGTGCAAATAGGATTTGAATAGTTGATCCTACTCTTCTGGTGTAGAATTAGCAAAAATATTAAGAAGCTCAATTTCCTGCTCATCCCAACTAATTGGTTACTGATTAGCCTACTAAACTGAAAACTCAAAAAAAATTCTTGCAAAAATAGTGCATATGTTCTTGTTGGAGGTCTACATCTTATGATTTGAGCAACTTTATTTTCCACTTCTTCCATTCTGACTGCTAATCTCCTTAGCTCAATCTATTTTCCTTCCAACACCTTAACATGTTCTACAATTGAAGTTTCTTTTTCTTTCTTCCACTTTTATTTTTCTTGTACAAACTCGTCAGTCACCTTCCATAGTTGATAACCAAGAGACAATGTCGTATGGTGAATTGGATTCTTTATGGGAGGAGGTCTCTGATTTAGTATTGTAAGTTCTCCATCCCCTATTTTTGTAATGGTCAATTGTGCCAATAGATCCAACTTTGTACCATGGCCATATGTTTGCAAATTTTCTTCCAATTCTTGTATTTTTGTTGCCCTTTCCTTGTCTTTCTTTTCATAGCTCTGCACTAATTCTTCTAAATTTTTAATTATGTCCAAAGCTTCCTGAAGCTCTTTCCAGAAATTTCTATCTTCTATAAACATTTCCTCGATTAACAAAATTTGCTCATTACCACCCCCTATACAACCATAGTCTTCATAAGTAGGACTACTTGGGATTTTCTCTTTGTGTTTTCTTAGCAACAAACATATCTTTTGAATCTGAATCAAAAGTAGTAGACACATATATCTTCCTCTTCATAGGTGTATGCACATTTTCAGGGATATTTCCATTCCCTTCGGAGTTTTTCTCAACCAACATCACATATTCCTCCTACTGTTCCTATCCCTTTTCCTCTTCCTCAGGTTTTTTCACACTCCCCCTCATAACACCTTGCTTTTTCAATCAGCTTGAACACCTAGGTGTAGGTTTCTCCTTCTTAAAATCCTTCTATTTCTTTTCTATTTTAGAAGGTGTGGATGTACTACCTCTTTTGTTCTTGGGTTTTGGTGGTTTTGAAGAAGATGGAATTTCCTCCACTGAGTTGGTGACCTAGAATCTAGCACATTGTGCTCCTTTGGCTCACATTGGCTATGGATAGATGAAGTTGTAGGTGAGATAGGAGAACTTTCTCTTGTAGGTTCAGCTTGTGGCTCTAAAGTTTTAGGTACTATAGGTAGCTCAAGTAAATTGTTAATATCTTCACATTTTACAAAATCTTCCCAGGCTACCTGTGGGTACTGAATTCTCAAGATTCTTTTTACTAAGAGGGAAATCAAACAGTGATGTGATAAGGCTGTATCACTTTGTTTCCTCTGATACTTTGATGTCATCCTTTTTAACATATTATAAAGAAAATTTGGCATATTTACTAGCTTATTATAGTGAAGGTGACTAAACAATTTGAAATATACAATATACAAAAGATTTTATCTACCATCACAAATAAGGTATCTAATGACATAGGAAGCACAGTTGGGCCAAAACCATGGAAGAGAAAGTCTTTTTGTACCTTGTGACGAAAAATCCAAATTTTCTCCTCGCTCATAGAATTCCTCTCTTACAACCACTACATCTGCCCTAACTAGAAAATATGCTCTAGTCCCAGGAAACCCAGATACCTGTGCTATGACAACTTTAGATGCATCTACTAACAACCCTTTTACCATTGCTTCATCGTGCTCAAATGTGGCTGCAAATCTTCTTGCCATGTCATTGTCAAATTCTGTCAACTTTAGGAAATAATCGAGCCAACCCACTCTTGTGAAGATAGGTGATAACATTGCATCTTCTAGTATCTACTTGTGAGTCGGCGACTCTCTCCTAATAACATCACCTCCCATTATGAATCTCTTTTACTTCTGCTTAATGTGTTAACCTTGAAAATTCAGTTCAATTTCACTTCACCACCCTCAAACCCTTCTCTTAATCTGATAATTCCGCATGTATTTTCACTACCATAATGTAACTGTAACTCTACTGATGTTCTTAACATCTTATACTCAAACTCAATTGGGAAGATTGTTGTTTTTCCATATACTAACTCATAGGGTATGAAACCAGTTGTTGTTTTCCAAATTGTTCTATATGCCCATACTGCTTCTAGTAACCTAACAACCTAATCTTTCCTGTGTAATTGCACTATCTTGGTTAGAATACTCTCAATTTATCTATTGGTAACCTCCACCTGGCCATTGGTCTGAGGGTGATAAGGTGTTGACTTTTTGTGCTTGATTTGGTATTCTTCAACCAATTTGGTGATGAGGTATGGAGTAAATTATGTAACCTGATCAACCATAATTTCTCTTACTCCATACCCAATAAAAATTTCCTCATATAAGAATTTAGCCACATTGGCATCTTTGGAAAACTGCAATTCCTTTACTTCTACCCAATTAGTTAGATAATCAGTGCAACCTAGGAAATACTCCTTGTTGTTAGAAGTAGGTGAGATTGGTCCAATAAAGTCTACACCCCATTTGTCAAAGAGAGCTAGTGTTAGTGTTAACTGGGGCTATAATGGCATTTCATCACTCCTCATTGGCTTACCCATTCTTTTGCACCTATCACAACTCTTTGTATACTTGAGAGAATCCTTATGTAAAGTAGGTCAGTAATAACCAGTTGTGAGGATTTTGAATGTTGCTCTTTTTGTTGCAAAATTACCCCCACATGGTTCATCATGGCAAGCCTTCATCATATCAAATATTTCATCTTCCCTTATGCACCTTCTCATGATGTTGTCAAGGCCAATGTAGAACAGATAACTTGATATGCAAGAGTATGGAAAACACTTATGTACCAACTGTCTCTTTTCCCTTGGAGAAAAGTGTGGTGGAAACTGCCCTGTCTCTAAATAATTTGCAATGTCAACATACTAGGGTACATGTACATTAAGAGCAAACAAGTGTTCATCTAGAAATGAGTCATCCACTACCCCTTCTGTTGATAGTGTTGGCAACCTTGATAGAAAATATGCTACTACATTAACCTTACCAAGCTTGTCCACTATTGTAATATCAAACTCTTGTAGAAGGAGCAACCATCTAACTAGTCTACCCCCTACTACTAGCTTGTTCATCAGATATCTGATAGTTGTATGATATGTGTGAACAAAAACTGAATAACCAGTGATGTAATGCTTGAATTTATTGATGGCATATACTATTCCTAGCATCTCTTTTTATGTAATGGTATATTTTAGCTCTCCTTGTTGAAGATTCTTGCTAATGTAGTAAATAGCATATTATTTGTTACCTTCTTTCTGACCCAAAACTGCTCCAATAGAAAAATCTGAAGCATCTGTGTGTGTATGGAAGGGTAAGGTCCAATTTGGCCCCTTCAAAATAGGTGCTTGGGTTAAGGCTTTCTTTAGTTTTTCAAAGGAGTGTTAGTAGTCTATTGTCCAATCAAATTATATATCTTTAGTCAATAAAATAAATAATGGCGCAACAATCTTATTAAAGTCTTTAATAAACCTCCTGTAATAGCTTGCATGGCCAAGGAAGCTTCTGACATCTCTTTGCTTATGTGGAATAGGTAATGTAGAAATGATTTCTATCTTATGTGGATCAACCTAAATCCCTGCACTAGATGTGAAATACCCTAAAACAACTCTCAAGTCATCATCATAAAACACTTTTCATTACTGAGGGACAAGTTGTGTTCTTTACATCTCTTTAATACCTTTTTCTAGATTGCTAAGGACTTGCTCATAATTTTCCCCACATGTGGTGAAATCATCCATATATATCTCCATATTGTCATGGGCATAATCATAAAAGATGCTAAGCACTGCCATCTAAAAAGTAGTTGGAGCATTGCATAAGCCAAAGGGAAGAACAAAGTAGGCATAAGTACCCCAAGGGTGTGTATATGTTGTCTTGTCCTGATCTTTCAGAGCAATTTTTATCTAATTGTAACCACTGAAACCATCTAGGAATGAACAACACTTCTTTTCTGCTAAAGATTCAAGCACTTGATCTATAAAGGGAAATGGAAAGTGGTCCTTCTTAGTGGTTGATTCAGTTCCCTATAATCTACACATACTCTCCATTTTCCACCTTTCTTGAGAACAATGACTAAATGCGAGACCCATTCACTATCAAATATAGGATAAATGAAGCCTACATCAAGGAGTTTTTTAAGTTCAACTTTAACCATTTCTCTCAAGGAAGGGTTCATTCATTTTTGAGGCTATCTAATGTGTCTATAACCATCTTTTATATAGATCATATGCATACATAAGTACAAATTCATACCTTTCATATCATGGTAGTCCAATGCATATGCTACTGCGTGTGCCTGCAACACTGTGTGCAGGGAATTTTGTTGCTCCTCAGTCAATGCATTGTTTATGTTCAACATTTTGGCTAACATGATTTCTAGTTCTTTGGATGATTCTTGCATAGACGAGAGGTCAAGGCTAGGAATGATTGGTACACACTATTGTGGCAGTAAGAAATGGAAGATCTGAGATATTTCTTCTGAGGAATTGGCTGGTATAATATGTTACAAAGGGTCTTGTAGGCATGTGAGAAAATCTTGTTGCTATAGGATCCTACTACAGTCATTTTATATTATATGAGCAAACATCTAATCTTCATCCTGATCATCCAATAGAGAGTTGTTTTCTATTGTCATCAAAGTCTGTAGGGAATAGTTATCTTCCTCGTCCAAAGTGGGCCAAATGGTTTGCTCAAGATCAACATAAGGTTGGGTTGGAGGATAAAGGACCAATTTCTTGGTCACAGTCCCATTAGATATTATTATATTGCCAGACCTATAGCCTATGGATGCATCGATTGTAGCTAACCATGGTCTACCTAGGATGAGTGGATATCCTGTAAGATTAACCTTTGGTTGTAAAACTGTGAAATCAGTAGGACATTCCCAATAATCTAATGCAATAACTAAATCTTCGATAATTTCTTTAGGATTAACTATTGACTTATCAGCTAGTCGTAGAACAGTTTGTGTAGGTCTAAGGTTGGCTAACTGAAGTAATTACACTAATTCTTTAGTCGTGACATTGATTGTTGCCCCTAAGTCTATCAAGGTGTTCTCGATAAGGGTCCCATTAATCTTAACATCCACTACTAGACTACCAGGGTCTGTGTATTCAAAAACAATTATGTTCCCTAACATGATATCTATAAGGTTTTCTAGGACATGAACTGTGTAAGGATCCTTCCTTTTCCTTCCCGGTTTCTTAAGACACAGGTCCCTGACTGTCTTGGTATAGATTGGAAGGTCCTTAATAGGTTGGATGAGAGGGATCTTGATATTGACTTCCCTAAGTTGACCCAATAGGTCTATCTCATCCTATGTGTGATGTTTCTGAATGGCTAAGCATTCAGGGAAAGGAGGCTTTGGACTTGAGGTAGTTTGGTGTACCTAATTTGACTAAGGTTCTAGAGGTGATTTTTCTGAAGCCTCAATTGTAGGTTTCTCATCCTCCATCTCAGTGATTTGAGGGGATGAAGGTCCAGCTACTTGTTTCCTTGACCTGAGGTGGACATCACTCACCTCTACCCCATAAGTGAGGTATTGCATAATCTCGTTAATATAAGCCTATTGGACAAGATTGTTGTTAGGGTTAGGTGTAGGTTGGATAGGTAATTGTAGTGGTCTAGGTGGCTAAGATGTAGGATTTGATAGAGGCATAATGGCTTGTTGGTGGGGTTGAGAAGGAAGCATAGGCTGTTGATAATTCATGTTTTGTTATTGCCACTGCTGGCCTTTTTGCGATTGAGGTGGCCACTGGTTCTACTGTGTTGGCCATTGGGGATTATAATTGGAACCCTGGAAATTTTGTTATGACCAAGGATTTGGTTGCTCGTGGTTCTAATTTTTCTGAGGTTGTGGCCATTATGGAGGGTTTTTCCATTGATTTTGATTAGCTAGCCAGGGCTGAGAATTCTAAGCAGAATTTTTTTTATTTCCAATGGGAAAGGATGAATTAAAGTGAAGAGGGTCTTATGGCATACCTTGTCTTTGATTCCATGGACTTCTTTGAGGTATGTAAAATAGTTATCCATCCTTTCCTTCAAGTGGCTAAAAATCAGGTTTCTTAGTTTTATCTTGTTGGATACTAGGCATTTATAACTTGCTTTCTTTGCTTATAGCTAGGGCAGTGTTTCAGCTTCCTCTTGCTTCTTCTTGATGTGGAGAATGTCCAACTAAGTTTCCAAGTGACTGATAATGTCCTCCTTCATATTGGACAACAAATTTCTTAATTCTATCTTTGAAACCCCAGTAGATGATTTGTCAATGGTGGATGTCCTCTCTCCTCTTGGCCTTTTAGTCAAGGTCCTAGAGCAACTTCTACAGACCTTGCAGATGTCTTCAAATGGTATTTGAGAGATATCCACTTTCCCAATAATATCGAGGACATCCATACAATCCTCATTGACACCTCCCAAAAATACTAACCTGAGGGATTCTTCAGATAAATTGTTATGTGGGTTTTTCTTCAAGGCAAATCGAAATCTCTCTGCATAATCTTCTAATGGCTCATCCTCCTACAATAATCTTGGTACTTCTCCAAGAACAATGTTTTTATGGTATCTCGATTAGGAACAACATCCTTGCCTAATCCCATAAACCATCTTAGGGCTGCATATTTTAGAGTGGCAGGGAATATTTTGAGCCTACGAGCATAAGTATAGTCATAACTCATGTATAAGTCATCAAATTCAAACACAAATGTATCTGGATCTTCAATCATGAACCCATAAAAGATTGGTAACACTAAAGGAGGAATATTTTTAGCATAGTAGCCCTTTCTTGGTTGGTGATCAAGAACTCAAAGGTTGCACATTCAGGATCATCCATTGCATCACCCATGGTTCAGTATGTCCCCTCTGTTTGTATGCTAGATGTTGGTGATAGAGAAATTTCTTCTTCAGTATTACCCTTACTCTGAGTACTAGAGTCACCAATTTTTGCTATGGCTTCTTGGTGTGTAGAGGGGAGGAATCTACCTAAAGAATTTGTTTGCCTTTGCATACAGTAAATATGGCTTTGTATAGTAGCGGTCCTGCACAATATTAGTGTAACTTTCTTGTGTGTTGAAAAAGATTAATTCTAACAATTCTAATGCTGAAAATAAAATGTAAACTATGAAAGCATGGAAAAACAAGTCTATGAAGGTAGCACCATCCCTGAAAATGGTGCCAAAAATGTAGAGTCTAAACTAGTATATTGTAAACTTGGTAGAAACCACACAATTCAGAGGTATGACTCGCTGAACAATCCACTTAACATGGTAAAGACTATATTAAATTGTCAACCAAGGTTTGTAAACTTGTGATGGTGTTACACTATGTGTGCCTTTAGAGACTTGAGGTTACCTAGGTTATCCTAATAAAGGTATTTTACTTGCTAGAAAATAATAGAAACACATATCAGTGAAAGAAGTAAACTAGTGCTAATGGCTACAGGTGCCTACAACATAACCTGTAGCTAAACTGCTGCTAACAAAGAGTTACTGAAACTAAATTAAAACTAATCAAGACTAGTATCCAAATTTATTCTAACCTCCAGAGTACTATATGTTAACTAAATGCATTCATGCTCATGAGAATTCATTATTGATAATCAAAATATGAGGATCTATTATGACTTATATGCAATTTATGAAATAATGATAAAAAATAATAGCTACTAAAAATAAATAAACTACAAATGTAGTGAAGAATAGTTATCTTGAGTGGCCTACTCAATTGGTTGTCTTCACTTAACTAAATGAAAACTAAACCTTTAGGTTCTACACATTCATATGAACTTGAACTTCATTCATTACGCATCATAAAAGATTACACAAAACCTTCCTCACAAATTGTATTCAAGGGAATCATTTATGAATAATCAACATGTTTGTAGATGATAACTAAAAATTGAAAAGTAATTGATAACAAAATAATGAAATCAACTAACTTATCTAAGGACTAAACCACCAGCTATATACAAGCACAGAGGAGTTTATTCTAAACACAACTCCTAATTGAAATCATTAACTACAACTCCTAGATATCAGAGTATATAGTTAAAATTGAATTGTTCAAACTATAACTAAAAAGAGACAAGAGTTTTAATAGAATTGAAATTCTACAAAACAAATTTGTATGTGGAACACACAAATAGTTATCCAAAATCCTATCAACAAAAGAATTATTCTTCTTAATGCCTTATTAACTGCCATAATGATGCACGACTAACTCCATCAAGTGCCTCCACATGGTAGTTATTACACTCAACTTGATCTTGCACTTCCCTTATTTCATTGTCCAAGACTTCATTTTGTTGCGGGCTACAACTTCCAGTTGTTGTGGGTTGTAGTGTCTTCTTGGGCTACAAGAGGTTAATCCACAAAACATATACACAAAGCTAACTACCATGATTAAACACATAATTCCATTCACATTTCATGCATACTCACATCTACACCATGCAATGCTACTATATCGTAACTATATTTCCATTACTATAATTTAGGTCCAAGGTTGTATAATAAGCATGAAAAGATAGCATAGCATAAGAGTATTATCTGATAATGTCTGAAAGCATGCATAAAAACAACAAAAAATAGGCCAATAAATAAACCCATCAAAAACCAAGGAGATAATTTATTAGGGTGTTTTCCAACAGATTGAGAAAGGGAACTTGGTGAGATTTTGGTAGGATTCTTGGTTGTTGAAGTCTGCTTTTGAGCTCAACTCAGTATTCTTTGTTAGTCAAGCAGGTATTTGTAGAAGATTGGGCTCCAAGGTTTTTGATTATTTGGACCACTCCTCAGATCCTCCTCTTTGGAGGATTGATCCAAATTGGTTGATCCCCCAATTCATTTGGTAGTAGAAGAACTTCTCAAACTAATTGGTAATATGAGATTCTACATATCAAACTTCCCAGATTCTTTGGATTGGACGAATTCTAGGGACAATAAATACTCAATTAGGTCAGACAAAATGAGTGTATCATTTCTATTGGATGAATATTTGGAAAAGTGGTTTTATTCTTAATATTAAATTCTTCTGATGGATGACCTACAATGGGAGAATTCTCACATTGGACAACCTCCAAAAGACAGGGATGCAATTGGTAAAAAAATGCTTTCTTTATGAGAAATAAGAAGAATATATTTCTCATCTTTTTCATTGCTATTATTCATGAAGTTAGAAAAAAAAATCAATCCCTATTTCATGTTAGTTGGGTTTGGAATAAAGATGCCAAAAGGGTGATGGATAGCTAGAGCCCTCTGATCAACCATCCTATGCTTTATGAACTCTGGTGGCAGGCTCTCCTCTTAACATGATGGGTGCTTTGGAAGGAGCACAATAATAGGATATTCAGGGGGAAAATTTCCCTTGGAAGGTTCTTTCTAATCAAACCATCAATAAGGTTAAGGAGAACATCAATTCAAATTCTTTTAATTCTAAAAGGAATTCCACTAATCTAGAATTTGATATTGCTTGTACCTAGGGTTTATCTGATGTTCTAAATTCCTTGAGTTATAGTATCCCTCTCGATCATAGTAAAAATATTTGGTCCCCCAACCTTGGATAGCTTAAGCTAAACTTTGATGGTTGCACTAAAGGGAACCCAATTTGGGCAAGTGGGGGTGGCATTATACGTGATCACAATGTTAAGGTGATTCTTGTATATATTACTAATCCAGGAATGAAAACTTCTAGTTTTTCTAAAGTGGCAACTGCACTCCACAACTTACAAATTGCTCACAACAAAGGAATCACCAACTTGTTAATTGAAGGAGATTCTTGTAACACCATAATGATGTTAAATGATAAAGTGTTTCCTTACTAGTCTCTATGAGATCTTATCACTAAAGCTTGACTTGAAATTATGCACATTGGGAACTGTCAGTTTATTCACATGTTTCGTGAAGGAAATAAGGTGGTTGATGGGATGGTAAATCTGGGTGCGTTCGTGGGAAATGTTAAAATTTGGGAGGATCATTTAATGATCTCAAAAAATGTGAGAGTGCTTATCAATAATGAGGAATATGCAACTCAAATTAAAGATCGATATGAATCCCTATCTAGTTCATAATGACAATAAGTACATCCTGAACCACATGAAGGAAACACATTCCCTTTCATATATTCTTAATTACAACTTAGCTATGCCTGCGACTACTAATTGCTTTTGTTGTTTCACATGTGTTTTTCTATGCCCTTTGTCTTCTACTATTACGACTAGTAAAATGAGTGGTGATTTGGTTCAAGTGGAACTATCTTCTTGTGAAATATGGAGGAATGATAGAGACATTTGGCCAATTCTTCAAAAAGGGAAGCTTGCCTCCTTTATTGAGGTAGCGAAAGGGTCCATCCTTTCCATGGAGTTTTTCAACTCTTGGAAAGATGGGTTGGTCGAGGTCAAAGGTCTATCTTTTGTGGTCACCATGGAGCTTATTGTTGTGGCCATAGGTCTCTCACTAGAAGGGGTTTGTTTTCCCATAAAACCTAAGGGCCATTATCAGAAGGACATGGAACATTTCCTCAAAAAAGGGGAGAAGGTGAATCGACTACAAAATGGGTGCAACAAGGACAACTTGCTTGGGGTTTGGAATAAGATGGCTGAAGTGCTCATGAGGTACGCTACGTTGGAGGGAAGATTTAAGCACTTCCATGCACATCCCTTTCCTATGCCGATCACTTCTGATACAATATCAAAATGAATTTTGCAATTTGGATATTCTGCTCCCTTGAACAATTTACGAGATTAGTCCAAGAAAAAGGAAAGTAAATGCCTATCTACCAAGGCCTTATTTATAGGTTATACTAGTACAATGTTGGCCTTTCCCTTGCCATTTCCTCCCTTTCGAGCATCACTAACCCAATATTGGTGCTTAAGAATTCCTCAAAGTCTTGAACTGGTGATCCTTCTTCTTCCAGGTATGAAAATGTGTCAATGTCGACCCACCAACCTATAATTACAAGGTGCAACCCCCTAGGTCTCTAAAGCAAAAACCCCTATTTCAGAGGACCCCAACACTACCAACAAGAAAAAAGTAAATTTTATTGATCTCCCAAATTTCTATTTCTAATAACTCGGATTCCCCATGGTATCCGACTCTTGAAGGCTCTCCTACTACTTCTCCCTCCAAGGAAGACTCCCTTAATTCCCCTCCTCAATGGGAAGCTTCCTTGTCCATTACCCCCTATGAGCCCCCCAAATTCCACCCTCTAAAATATTAACCCAGTCCCTCTGCTTGAAGACCCCATTTCAAAATTTGTTGAATGTAATAGTTGTGGTCCTTTGAGGTTAAAATTGAATGAAATAATTCAAGCTACAAACATTTAAAATGATATTTTGAAGTGTCTTATGTCCCAATTAATCACATCTAAAACCAAAATTTAAAATTTGGAGATGTCTGTGTTGAACAAGTCCTAAGAATGGTCAACCGAAGTGGAGGATGCTAGCCACTGGAATTTATTGTCTCACCTAGTGTTACACCTTGTTGTGCTACTACTTATTTACTTTTACCTAGTTGAGTGAAAATGCTTGAAAAGAGTGTATTTGCGCTTTGTGTGTTTTGGAAATATGAAGAATAAATGTTGATTCAATATGATGTTATGAAATGATTTTGATTATGAAAATATATGATGCAAATGGATGTATTGTTTTAAGCCAACTACCATTACAAAGTGTGAGTTGGATGCGGGAATTGAATCAAGCCTCCTAAAGAGAGGGGGAGTATCACTTAGGGAGAAGAACTTGGTCTGGTAACCTTTGATAAAAGACTTAAACTAAGCTTTCACAGACACACTTTTGGTTTGGTGAAGTCAGGATAATAGTTGGGTAATAGTAAGTTATCTCTAGTCAAGCTTGTGTTTATGTTTTGGAATGTTCTTGCTTAGAAGTCTAAGTGTTTAGTCTCTTTGATTTATGGGAGTTCTTATTTGTGTGTATATATTTCATCAACGAAACATATGTGCATAATATGTATATATATGTGTATATGCATATGTCAACAAGAAGCTCAAACACATGAGTAAATATGTGCATAAGAATACATAGATAAATATATCTACGCATGCTCATGTACGGATTACCCATATGTATGGGAATTTCATTTGGACAAAGAGACATATACATACATAAATACATAACCATGTATATATGTTGGTCGATAAGACTATGATTTTATGTCCTTAAATATAAGGTGTGATATATATGTATAAATAGTACATAAGAATGAATATATATATATATATATATATATGCATTGACAAAAAGGATGCGTCTGTACTAGTATGTTAATAAATATATATACATATGCCTACGTTGATATGTGAATATGTATTCGATTATGTGTTATGTAAACCTATGGATTGTGATATATATATAGATAAAGTCATCATATTTGATAATGATAGCGCTGGAATATTTAATCAACATGTAGCATTTGAAGTATAGTTTGTGTTAAGTAATGCCCACAACATTATAACATGAATTTAGCATTGTGAAAGTAGCGCATATATAATACAAAGTGTTGCTTTAACATTTAAAGTGCTTAATGTGAAAAGTGGATATTGCATCGAGTAAGTGCTTATGTTGCCATTTCCTTAAACATGTAAACTTAGTTGTACAAACTTTGCCAAGCAAACAATAGTAAATGAATATGCACAGTATGGGAGTTGACCAAGTCAAACAATGAACATCGACCCAGGTATTATGGCATAAATAAGAAAATGTGGCACCAACTAATAAAATCCTAAATCGAATAGACATCTATTTATCATTATGAATTTCTAGAATGTGAAGCATTGGTAAAATGCAAAAAAAGTCAAGTACTCTGCCAAGTGCCAAGTAATTCGACCTGTAGGAGGCAAGTGCCTTGCATTTTTTATCATCTTTCTTGCTATCTATTATAGCATCAAATCATTCTTTTTGGCTGCATATGTGTTTGATCAGCAACGAAATTAGTTGCCACCTTTTCTTTTGAATGCTGAGTCAAATTTCTTAAGCTGAGAAGTGTCATTCTAAATGCCTTGTTTGTAGCCTTTAGTTGTTGATCTCAATGTATAAATAGAGGTGTTTTCAACCTCTAAAGGGACACATATATATTTTGCATTCATGCTATGTGTTTTTGAGCAATTATAGTCTACATTTCTAAGTTAAGTGAGATTGAGAGCTACAAGAAGTTTCTGAGAGTTGAGAGAAGATTTATTTGGGAAATTGCATTATGATTTGAGGGAAGGTTGAGAAGGGAATCCAGTTCGATCAATTGGAGCATTGCTTAAACAGGCATGTTGATTTCTTCTATCTTATTCTTGTATGTTTTAAATGATCATGTCTCAATGGTTATTTGAATTAGAAGTTTATATCAATTGTTTATAGGAGAAGAATATTTTATTCTTGTTTGAAATGAAAAAGATTGCTTGTTGCACCTAGTGCTATCTTGTTTGAAGCAATATGTGGATATAGAGGGGATAAATACTATATTGGGGATATAGATTTTTAAGTTAATTGTTTAAGCTAGCTAAGTCATATAGTATTATGTTTTACTTAGTAGATGATATAGTTAAGCATAGATGTAATAGGTTATTCTTGGGGTTAGGATAATTCAATGAAGGGTATAACCTATGCATTGATTATTAATAGTCAATATAAATCAAGCTAGGAAGGTGGGTGGTACATATAATGTCCACTTGTTATGAGAGAATGAAATACTTTGGCCAAAGTAGTGTAAGTTGCCACTGTTTACACTGTCAGTCACTGTGATCCAAGTTTGCATTGTAGGTCGAGGTATGTCATATATGTAGGTTGTAGCCACTGTTTGACAAAATCTAGATATGTAGGACACAACACCAAGCTCAGAAAAGGTCAATATTTATTGTGAGGTTACCAAACCAATATCTTCATCGAAGGGTAGGGCCATCTATCAGTTTGATAGCTATGCGGGGGACCGCAATTAATCCAAGGTTGGCGAAAAAGCGCTTGAATGATGCTTCTCATCATCAGTTGGTGACCAAGATTTGAATGGAGGATATTCCACAACTATTTGTACTTCCTATGCCAATAAGCTCTGTGGAGCCTTGTTTATGTTGCATCCATTATGATGGAAATATTATAAAAGTAAAATGATTTCATGTTATCATGTTTTATGTAACATTAATTGAAAATTATAATGCTTTGATATAATGCAATGGAAAAGTTAAGAAAATATATTATTTCAAATGTGCATGTTATCTTTATAGTTTTGAAAGAAAAAATGTATTGCTCTTAAATGGGTAGATGCTTATTCTTTTTACTTGAGGTTAAAATATTGGAAAGTTACTATGTAGAACATTGGGCATGTTACACATGGTATTAGATCTACCAGGTTCGACTCTACAACCTATGTGCTTGCTATGTTTTCCCTTCCAACATTATGAAGTCTAATGTTTAAAAAATTCTTGTGCCGAGATGGTGCGTCTCTGGTTAATTGCAAGAAAGTCAGTAATAAAAAATGACTGCTACCTATGGGCCAAGAAGGAAGAAGAAGCCCTTGTTCATACTATTGAGGGAACCAACCATGAAAACGCCATCTGGCTAAGTGATACTAAGATAATCAGTCATGCTCTATGATGGACTTGTCAAGAGAAAAGAAGGATGAGAGATGAAGCCAATTTTAAGAATTTACCATCTATCTCTTCAGCCAGATCAGACTCATTATCACTTTCCAAGGCTATACCATTGAAATGTAGTATTAGTCTAGCGTTGATATTTAGGAATCCTCAAGTAGTGCCTTTGGCTGTAGTAATAGTTATAGCCTCTAGTAATGAATCGAAGGGATATGTTTCCCAAAATTATGTATCATAAGATAATTTTGAAGGATACTATCCTTTTGGGGATAGAGAAGAGCAAATTAGAGATAAGAAAAAATCTTAGGGGTATACCCTATTGAGATATGTATATGAGAGTGAATCTGAAGGATACTCTTCTCTTGATTACTTGAATAGTCATTCTATGTAAAAGAAAGGATATTGAAATCCTTATGAATAAATTGAAGAAAATATTTTTTTTATCAAAATTTGTGTATGAGAACCTCAATGAAATTTATTATGAATTTTTGCTCTTTTGAAATATTTCCTATGCATTTAGTAAACCATGATATGATCTAATTCAAGATGAACCTCTAGGTATAACTATACTCAAGACAATGGTTAGGACAAGAACTAATCTAGGAGGAAGCCAAGAGGTTGGAAAAGGTCCAAATAATGTCGAAGCCAAGTTGGATCGACTTCTGGAAATCATGAATGAAACTAATGCAAGGATAGGAAATCTTGAGCAAGAGGTGAGGGGAAAAGAAGGAGAGGGGGATGAGGAAGCCCCACTCAATGAAGAAAATGAATAAGTAGAAGGGGAAGATTCTAGAAACCATATTAAATCTAGAGATCAAGAAAGTGTTAGAACTCAATCAAATTATCTAGGGATATGAGAAAAAATACTCCTAAATTCGAGGGAAGCACCAGCGGAGAAGAAGCCAAGGCTTGGTTAATTCAAATGGAGAAGTATTTTGAAATAAGGAACTATTCAAAAGTTACTAAAGTTGTATGGAGAGCATTCCATTAACAAGAGAAACCTCTAACTCATGGATGAACAAAAAGATGGAACTTGGAATCAGTTTCTTAAAACTAACTTGGAATGAGTTTGTTGAGATTTTTCGAAAGAGATGGTTACCCCAACTCTTTTTCAATCAAAAGCTCATTGCCTTTCAAAATCTCAAGCAAGGAGAAATGTCAGTGAATGAATCCTAGGAGAAATTCACTCATCTCTTGAGGTATGTGCCAATGTACCAAAAGGATGAGCGATTTCAAATCAAAAAGTTCATTATGGGACTTATTAGCCAGATAGGTGGATGTGCATGGTCCACCCACTATGGACCTAGTCTATGTGAAGGCAATCAAGTAGGAGCGAAAGCTCAAATCCATCTCGAACTATTGGGAGAAGAGGAACCGTCAAAAGAGCAGAGGATCTCAGTTTAAACAAGCTCCCAAGAAGTTTAACAAGGGGCAATAATTTTAAAAGTATGGGGACAAAGGATCCCGTAATAATTAGAATGAGCCGAGGAAGGATCGAAAGTGAAATAATTACAACAGTGGTAATAATAGCAAAGCTGGAGGAAATGGTGGTAATACTAAAAGGTCAACAAAAAGAAGCGGTCCAGTAAAAGGATGCTATACATGTGGAGGGGATAATTATGCTAGTCAACGTCCCAAAAAACCATCTTTTTCACAACCACATGGTAATTCACTTCCTCCCTAATGGGTTACGTTTCAACAAAGGATCCATGCTACGGTGGACAACCAACAAGCTGAATACTAGATCACCCTGGTGGAAACTCCAAGTACTTTGTTTGGTTTACCTATTTTCATACTTATTGATACTGAAGCCACAAAAAAAATTGTTTCACCTGGAGTAGCTAATCAAATTTATAGGAAAGTTGGTTTTATGGAAAACTCTTGGGTTGTAGAATATGCAAACCTAGCAAGAGCAACAGTGAACCAATGTTTATTTGAAGCAAGGGTTGAACTTCAAAGTTTCTCCATGGAAGTAAATTTATTTTTAGTACCCTTAGGATCCTATGATGTTATCTTAGGCATGAATTGACTATGGAAGCATAGAGCTAAGATATATTTCCATGCTAAAATCGTAGAGTGTCTATATGGTCTAGGTAATCCAGTGTCTTTTCAAGGAACACCTAGAGAAGTAAAATTGCAATAGGTTTCAACTATGCAAATGCATAGGGCGAAAAAGAAAGGTTTCCAACTATTTGTAGTTAAAATGGATAAACTAGAAGAATTCAAGGAAGTCACTCCTCAAGAAATTTCCATGTATGGTGGTATGCAAGAAGCCGAAGAAGATGAAGCGGTGGAAACTGGAGAAATGGATATGGAAAAGTATCCAATCTTATGAAAATTTGTGGACGTTTTCCCAAAAGAGCTACCTGGACTACCTCCCAAAAGAATATTTGATTTCTCTATTGATCTTGTACCAGGGTTGGAACCTGTATCTAAAGTACCCTATAGGATGATAAAAATGGAATTAATGGAGCTTAAGGCACAGTTGGAAGAATTGTTGTCCAAAGGATTGATGAAACCTAGTGTTTCACCATGGGGAGTGCTAGTGATCTTTGTAAAGAAGAAGGATGGCACCCTACACTTGTGTATAGATTATCAAATTCTCAACAAAGCAATGATAAAGAACAAGTACCCATTGCCATGTATTGATGATCTTTTTGATCAAATGCGAGGAGCGACAAGTATTTTCAAAGATTGATATGTGATCCAAATATCATCAATTGAGGATCAAAGATGAAGATAGTTCTAAAACTGCATTAAGAACTAGATACGGTCATTACGAGTTCATAGTCCTACCCTTTGGACTTACGAGTGCACCAACAACATTCATGAACTTGATGAATAATGTACTTAGAGATTGCTTGTACGAGTTTGTATGAGTATTCCTTAATGGTATCTTGATCTATTCCAAGAGTGAAGAGGAGCATTGTAAACATTTAGAGATAGTTCTCCAATGATTAAGAGAGCACAAGCTTTATGGAAAACTCTCTAAGTGTACATTCTTCTAGAAAGAAGTACAATACCTAGGTCACATAATTTTTGGAAAAAGGGATTGCATTACATCTAGCTAAGATTAAGGCGGTACTTGAGTGGCTAGTGCCCAAAAGTCTAACAGAGGTTAGAAGTATTTACTTACTCAACCCAATTTGAATGCACGACAAAGAAGGTGGTTAGAGTTGATATCAGACTACAAATTCAACATCAACTACATCAAGGGAAGAGAGAATATAGTTGTTGATGCCCTAAGTCAAAGAAGGCATATCGCCTCAATAGATACAATTCAAATAAACTTTAAGAGATAAGTATTGCAAAAATATATGGATGATGAATTTACAGGCAAGTTAAGGAAGCACTCATGGATAATCCACAAGATGCAAGATATGAAGGTTATCTTACTAAAGTTTAAAGGGAGAGTATATGTACCTGACTCAGAGGATTTAAGGAACCTGGTGTGGAATGAAGTTCACAATGCATCGTACTTTGGACATCCTGGTGTAACAAAAATGTTGGTAGATGTGAAGCCACTATATTTTTGGAAAGGTATGAAGGGGGATGCTACAAGATTTGTTGCGAGATGCTTAGAGTTTCAAAGAGTGGAAGCATAACATCATCACCCTACAAGTCTTTTATATCCTCATGATATACTCAAAAGCAAATGGAAGTCATTAGAATGGACTTTGTGCAAGGTCTACGAATGTCAAGGAATAAGTACAATGCCATTCTAGTGGTTGTGGATAAGTTAACTAATGTGGCAAATTTTATTCCAGGAAATATAACTCATGGAGCTCCTCTAGTAGCTCAAAATTTATTCAAGAGGTGTTTAGATTGAATGGGATTCCTGAGAAGATCGTTTAGGATAGGGATGCTCATGTGACATCTAGATTTTGGTAAACCTCATTCTCATCACTTGAAACTAAGTTAAATATAAGTTCAACCTATCATCCAAAAACATATGGAAAAACTGAGAGAGTTAACTAAGTGCTTGAAGATCGTATTGCATGGATCAACAATACAAGTGGGAATATTAACTACCATTAGTGAAATTTGCATACAATAATTCTTATCATTCAACAATAAAGATGGTTCCATTCAAAGCATTGTATGGCAGAAGATGTAGAATTCCTATAAGTTGGGATAAGCTAGAAGATAGGGTAAGTCTTAGGTAGAGATGTTATTGGAAATGGAAGAGAAAGTAGGAATTATTAAGCAAAGGCTAGTTGAAGCCAATGATAGGTAGAGAAGCTATGCAGATGTTAAGCGGGTATCCAAAAATTTTGTAGTAGGGGAAAATGTGACGTTAAGAGTTAAACCTCACAGGAGTTCCATCAAGTTTTTAATGTCTCCCAAACTAGCTCCACATTACGTAGATCCTTTCGAGGTTCTCGAGGAAATAAACCCAGTTGCTTACCGAATTGTGTTGCCAACAACTCTTGCCAAGATGCACAGTGTTTTTCACTTCTCATACCTTAAAAAGTATATACCAGGGGATAACCATGCTATTGATTGGAATGCTTTATAGGTACATGATATAGGAGTGGTAACAAGTGAGCCTCTCAAGGTACTCAAAACATTTAAGCTTTACTTGCATAACAAAGAGGTTTTGCAATGCAAAGTCTAGTGGGACCAATATACAAAAGATTTTGCTACTTGAGAGGACTATGCCGAAATCAAGCAAAAATTTACTCATGTTTTACATATTTTTTAGAACTCTTGCAAAATATTTCTTATATGTTTTGCTTATGTATGTGCCTACTACTTAAAATCATCGGGGATGATGATTCACAAGGGGGGAACATGTTACACCCCGTTGTGCTACTACTTATTTACTTTTACCTAGTTGGTTGAAAATGCTTGAAAAGAGTGTATTTGTACTTTGTGTGTTTTAGAAATATGAAGAATAAATGTTGATTCAATATGATGTTATGAAATGATTTTGATTGTGAAAATATATGATGCAAATGGATGTATTGTTTCAACTAACTACCATTGCAAAGTGTAAGTTGGATGCAAGAATTGAATCAAGCCTCTTGAAGAGAGGGGAAGTATCACTTAGGGAGAAGAACTTGGTCTAGTAACCTTTGATAAAAGACCTAAAATGAGCTTTCACATACATGCACTTCTGGTTTGGTCAAGTCAGGATAATAGTTGGGTAATAGTAAGTTACTTGCATTTATGTTTGGGAATGTTCTTGCTTAGAAGTCTAAGTGTTTAGTCTCTTTGATTTATGGGAGTTCTTCTTTGTGTGTATATATTTAATTGACAAAACATATGTGCATAATATGTATATATGTGTGTGTGTGTATGCATATGTCAACATGAAGCTCAAACACATGAGTAAATACATGCATAATAATACATAGATAAACATATCTCCACATGCTCATGTACAAATTACCCATATGTATGGGAATGTCGTTCAGACAAAGAGACATATACATACATACATATATATACATACATTTATGTATGTATATATACATGCACACACATTTATATGTATATACATACATATACATACATACACACATTTATATGTATATACATACATATACATACATACACACATGTATATACATACATACATATATATATAAATACATATGTATGTATATATATATGTATATATATATGTATATATATATGTATGTATATATATATATGTATGTATGTATGTATATATATATACACACACATATTATATATATACATACATACATACATACATATACACCTATGTTGATATGTGAATATGTATTCGATTAAGTGTTATGTAAATCTGCGTATTGTGATATATATATATATACACACACACACACACATACATACATACATACATACATACATACATACATACATATATATATATATGTGTGTGTGTGTGTGTGTTTATATATATATATATATATATGTTTATATATATATTTATATATATGTTTATGTATAAATATATATGTTTATATATAAATATATATGTTTATATATAAATATAAATATATACATATATATAATATATATACATATATATATATATTTATATAAATATATAAAGTCATCATATTTGATAATGATAGTGCTGGAATATTAATCATCGCATAACATTTAAAGTATAGTTTGTGTTAAATAATGTGTGTAACATTATAACGTGGATTTAGTGCTGTGAAAGCAATGTGTATATAATACAAAGCGTTGCTTTAACATTTGAAGTGCTTAATGTGAAATGTGGATGACTCATAAAATAAGATCTTATGTTGCCATTTCCTTCAACGTATAAAGTCAACTGTAGAGACTTTGTCAAGCAAACAATAGTAAATGAATATACATAGTATGGGAGTCGACCAAGTCAAACAGTGAACATCAACCCAAGTATTATGGCACAAATAAGAAAATGTGGCGCCAACTAATAAAATTTTGAATCAAATAGAAGTCTATTTATCATTATGAATTTCCAGAATGTGAAGCATTGGTAAAATGCATAAAAATTCAAGTACTTTGTTGTGCCAAATAAGTTGACCTATAGGAGGGAATTGCCTTGCATTTCTGATCATCTTTCTTACTGTTTATTATAGCATTGAATCATTCCTTTTGGTTGCATATGTGTTTGATGAGCAATGAAATTTAGTTGCCACCTTTTCTTTTGAATGTTGAGTCAAATTTCTTAAGTTGATAAGTGTCATTCTAAATGCCTTGTTTCTAGCCTTTAGTTGCTAATTTCAATGTATAAATAGAGGTGTTCTCAACCTCTAAAGGGACACATATATCTTCTGCATTCATGTCATATTTTTCTAAGCAATTATAATTTGCATTTTTGAGTTACGTGAGATTGAGAGTTGCGAGAAGTTTTTGAGAGTTGAGAGAAGATTTATTTGGGATATTGCATTATGATTTGAGGGAAGGCTGAGAAGGGAATCTAATTCGATCAATTGGAGCATTACTTAAACATGCATGCTAATTTCTCCTCTCTTATTCTTTTATGCTCGAAATGATTGTGTGCCAATGGTTATTTGAATTAGAAGTTTATATCAATTATTTTTAGGAGAAGAATATTTTTTTCTTGTATGAAATGAAAAAGATTGCTTGTTGCACCTAGTGCTATCTTTTTTGAAGTGTTTGTACATATTCTGTAATAAGGAATAGGTGGATATAGAGGGGATAAATACTATATTGGGGATATAGCTTTCTAAGGTAATTGTTTAAACTAGCTAAGTCATATAGTACTATGTTTTACTTAGTAGATGAGATAGTTACACATAGAGGTAATAGGTTATTCTTGGGGTTAGGATAATCCAATGAAGGGTATAGCCTATGCATAGATTATGAATAGTCAATATAAATCAAGGTAGGAAGGTGGGTGATACATATGACGTCCACTTGTCATGAGGGAATGAAATACTTTGGCCAAAGTAGTGTAAGTTGCTACTGTACACTGTCAGTCACTGTGATCTAGGTTTGCATTCTAGGTTCGAGTATACCATATATGTAGGTTGTAGCCATTGTGTGACGAAATCTAGATATGTAGGACACACCACCAAGTTTAGAAAAGGTCAATATTTATTGTGAGGTTACCAAACCAATCTATTCGTTGAAGGGTAGGTCCATCCATCAGTTTGATAGTTGTGCAGGGGATCATAGTTAGTCCAAGGTTGGTGGAAGAATTAGTTAATTGACATTCTAAGAGTTTCAAAGACTTTGCATTCTTGAAAGTACATATAGGTTGCATTTTTGCATCTCGTCATTGCAAATCATCTAAAATTGCATTTTCAATTCACGACACATATCATACAACATAAATACTTTAAAATCCATTAGAAAAATTCTCTAAAAATTTTTGAAAAAATTGATACTTGGACTCATTCACAATCTTGGGTGAATCAGATTGAGAAAAAAATTGAAAATGCCTTTATAGCACCAAAAACCTTGTTTTAAGATTTTTTGTTATTAGTGCCATTTTGTTTCAATGGGTTAACTTTTTTGTTTCTTGAATTTTACAAAATCTAGTTTAAATTAGTCCATTTCATGCATTGCTTCATTTGGGAATTTGCATTCCACAACATTTTCATTTTAAGATCATTGTATAGTGTAATCAATAAAATTACCTTGTTTGAAATCTAAAAATTATACTTCATCCTAGGTATTTACATTGTATTTTAAGTTTGCATAGCTTCTATTACATTTAAATCATTAGAAATAGTATTATTTACATTCATAGCAATTATGGCTAGCATTAGATTTTGCAATTTTCATTTTCACCATTAGTTCCTAGTCCACTTAGATCAAATTCATTAGAAAATGAAAACAAAAAACATCAAAAGAAACAATTCAAAAAATGCTTAAATTTAGAAAAAATCATATCATCCAAGGTCTTTAGTAGTGATGACTTAGACATGTTAGATGATTCCCTTAAGGACTTCCTCTCACTAGGATCATCCACTAAA
>VDFB02019656.1:0-12356 GCA_007258455.2 Sequoia sempervirens
GAATCTGTTGCAACTGCAATAGCTAATTTTCCAACCATTAGCAGCCCACTCCTTTTACTCTTCCTTAGTTAAATATTTATTTACCCATTTCTGGTATTCTTCATCAGTTGGCCAATCAAAATTAATTACCTCATTCACCTTGACATTATAAGGTGTGTATTTAACTGCTACCTGATTTGCTTCCCTTTCAAAATATTCTAAGAACGAGTTGGTGCTAATGATTTTGTCCATATAGCTCACCAATAAATCATAATTTGAGTCATCACAAATTAATTTAATTTGATCATTGATGACCTCATTTTCCTGATCTTGCCACTGTTGGAGTGACCTAATATTCCCCTGCTCATCAATTATGTCAAGAAACAACTTGTTGCCCCAATCATCAAAATTCTTCACCAACTCTCTGATCTTCCTACTCAAGTCATCTAGTAAGGTCTGAAAAACTTGCAATGATTTAACTAACACCTAAGTAGGCCTTAATGATTGGGGCCTATTATTTATATCAAACCTTGAGGCCTTATACATTATGTCCAAATCATTGGCCCTATGGATCCAATTTTCAATTAATGGTATCACTATTTCATGATCCCTATCAATATTCTTTATTGAATCTAATAATAAAGAATATAAAGAATATATAGATGACAATCTATTATCTACCTTCTCATTTAGATTCCTTAATACAACAATAACAACCTCATTTTGTTTTAGAAGGGCTCCTTCCTCACTTACCTTCAAAGATGCCTGTAATTCTTCAATTTTATGCATTAGATACTTCTTCGAAGGATCAACAAAGTATTTCATTTCTTCATTAATTTGTTCCAAAGAAGGGTTGAGGGAAGGAGTTTGGCTGGGAGACCTTGGTGTGGAAACAATAGAAGCAGGAGGCACTGAGCTTGATGTGGAAGGAAATGTATTGATCCCTAGAGAACGTGATGTCTCCCCAATCTGTTTGTACCTTAACCTATCCACCTCAGTCTACAGCTCAACATTCCTTTGCTGCATCTTGCTATATTCCTCAATTAGGAGATTATATTTCTCCATTAGGCTTTTCTTTTTAGCCTCCTCTCTTTCAACAATCTTTTGGGCCAATTTGGCCACATTTATAGTCAAATTAGTGGCCTCAGTGATTGAGGTCTCTAAAGCCCTCTTTATTATTAACCCTCCTCTTAAATTTGGGCTAATATCAATAAAATTTGGCTATTTGGGCTAATATCAATAACATTTGGCTTTCTCCCTTGAGGGGCGAATGCCCAAATTGCCAAGGTCTCATATTCTTCACTGAAAGCATAATCTTACAATGCTGCCTTGACCTCTTCTTTAGAATGTTGCAAGGGATGCTTGGACTTTAGAATAGCATTAAAAGCTATGACATCTGCAATGTCCCATTCAGGAAAAATATAAACACGAACCTAACTTACAAGCTTTCTCCCTTCCTCAACAGTGATGTTCTTGAATTCATCCATTAACTCAACTTTCACTTCATCATCATTCTCCTGGTCTGACCTGCAAGGTCTCAATTCTCTTCTCTTCTTACACTTATCCTGGTATTCTTCCAATTTCATTCTCCATACCAATTGCAAGAAGACAAGAGTTTTTATAAATGCATTATCATTTAGAAAATCCTTACATGCCTCCATTCTTGCATCTTGCACACATTTACTTTTCATATCCAAATCAGATAGAACCAACTCAACTGGCCTAGGAGGGGAAGGCATTACCAATCTACATGTCCTGATCAGTGACGACAATTTCATCCACCAAATCCTCATGTGGTTGATCAGTCTTTTTCCTCTTAGGGCTTGGATCTAATGGTGGTGGTGAGGGACTATCCTCAGGTGATGATTCCAAATCAATGATCTTAATTTCCCTAGACGTTTTGAATTTTGGACTTGCTTGTGTAGGAAATTTCATTATTTGTTTCCCTTTTCTATCCTCTTCTTCCTCATCACTGCTATCATCTCTTTTCCTCCTATAAATAGGCCTCTTTCTTGTAGGTTGGTATATTGGCCTCACTTCAATTGGCCTGGAACCTTGCTCCTATATACCCAGACTCAACTCCAAGTTTATCTTCTTAGTCCTCAAAGTGCCCATGATTTCTTTGAAGTTCTCCATCAAAAATTCAATTTTCTTATGGTATGGATTGAATTCCAACAATGGATCATACTTTGGATCCATTTTGTGCACAATATCCAATAGCTTAACATAATCTATCCACTTCTTCTTGTTCAACTCCTACTTGCTTAGGTGAAATTCATTTCTAATCAAGTCCTCAGGAAAGTTGAACTCATGCAAAAACTTACCACCTTTTATCATTTGTTTGAAAAGGGAAAAGAAACCCTCTGGATCATGCTACTGCTTAGGACCACACCTCAAATGATATTCTTCAAAGAATTTCCCAAAGTGCACCCAACCTCCTTTCGAAAAGACAAAATCCTACACCACTGTATAACCTGGGAAAAATGTTCCTTTACCCTTCCCAGTAAGGTTGTCCTCATGGATACAACCAATTTTCCAAATAACCTTTGCAAATCCCACCCTTGGTGGCACATTGTATGGCAATATATGAGGGGTCCCTTGAAAACTGTACACCCTCAAGACAGTGCTGACTGGGTATGGAATAATGTCATCCTAGTTATGGAAAACCTTCAATTCTGGCCTCCTCCCTTTTGGTCTGAAGAAATCATGTAGTCCCTTAGGAATCCTGGGTACATTTACCATCAGCTTGGCTCTCAATCTAGAAGCAAAACAATTGTCAAAATGCACATAACTAGTGTTTTCCTTGTTACATGATAATTCTACAGCCCACATTTGTACTAGGAATCTTTCTCCATCAACCAATTGCCTTAATTCCATCTTCTTAGAGAAGAAATCAACACTCTTGTACAAGAACATATACATTAACATAGAATACTAGAAGAATTGGGTGCTTATATCATTTTTTGCAACTTTAACAACCCTTCATGTATCCTTTCAGCCAACAAAGAAGAAAAATCATAAGTCACAGAGAAGTTAGGGTGTTGTATTTGCACCCCCATGAAAATGTAAGCAATATTCATCACTGTGTTAGGATTGAAACCCAAAATCTGGCACAGTGAGTAAAAAGTGGCCAAGAAATGATTTGCAAAGCAATTCAATCTGAAAGGTTCCTGGTCACTAGGGCTAATATAGAATCTCAAACCTCCTACCCTAGCCAAATGAGGTGGGAGTAGCTTAGCTCTGAAGAGTGATTTCAACTTCCCATACTCTTGCTTCATTTCCTCGAGTTGGTAGGAACCAAGTACATACTAGGCTACTCAAATCAAAACTTGTCCGGGGAGCCTTCTCTATTAATGCTTAACAAAACCCTTCCATCATTATCTTTGATTATCGGTGTGATAGGGTCATATCGTGCAGCCACTGACCTAAGCAAGTCTACATCAGGGAACACATTTGGTACCACTAGCTTCCCCATATCGTACATCCAACCATTCAAAAAGGGGTGAGGAAAATTCCTCTATACAAACCACAATCTAAACATCTCCAAACCTATAAGAGGAACTCTAGCATTGGCTATGTTGGAACAATTATACACTAATCCTCCTAGGGTTTTCCTTGCATCAAAACAATCCCTTCTTCCTATCATTTTGTTGACAAGGGCAGTCCGGGGAAGTCATAATATAGGTTTTCTATGAAAATAATCCAATGCGGCGAGTGCTTTTACTTTTTTTGGTACCATCTTGAGTAAACTAGGGCTTCCTTGCTATCTCAAACCTTAGACGGACTAGAGATTGAAACAAAAGAATTGAAATTATAGAAACTGAGAACTTTGCAATTTCCCACAATTAGGTTAACCTATAGCCCTAAAACAATTGTCAAATAGGATCCTCTGACAAACACACAACGAATTTCCCCCAAATTCAAATTCAGAATAACTAGGAGATACAAAAATTGAACTCACAGCTTTGCGCTTGCATAAACCTAAATCCTTTTTGTAACAACTTGTGACTTCGTCCTCGACTCTGTGACTACTCTGCAAAGATGTTTTGAATGCTTTGTGAGACCAAAAGAAGAAGAATAGTTGCTTTATTTTGATCAAACCAGGGCAGTAGATGTCATGTCCACCATTAAAGCTCACTCATGCACTGCAAGAACGGCTCCATTTGTATTTGATTCAGGTTCAAATATTAGCCATCGATCCTTCACCTTAGTCATATCTCCAAACAACTGCCTTCAAATCAAGCTGACACAATCTCCATCGTGGCAACAAGGGGCCCACCATACTATACACTGCCAACAAAATCCATGTGGCGCTTGCTCGTGATATCGTGATCAATAAATACCTCGCAACTTATGATCACGCGATGGCGGGAAACCATTGATCTTCAACCATCAGCCATCTAGTTCATCTAACACAGTTGTCAGCTTTGTCATTAACCATCGAGCATCTTCCCCGCTGAGATCATAACACCTACGTTGATTTGAAACATGTGCATCTCGCAAACGCTTTAGTAACCCGCTACATAATGTATTAAAGCTGGATTAATTTACCAAAGTATTTCCATCATTCCTTCGGCTTCACCATATGAGACATGTGGCACCCACCCGTGATATTGCGATAAACCAAGACAGTGTGTTGGGGTCATTGTGGGATGGCAGGGAATGATTGAGATCAAACGATGATTGATCAACGGTCATGCAAACTTGTCCCTTTGCAAAATAAAAACATTTATTAAAGGAATAAGGGGACATCACTAGGCCAATGACAAGCAATGACATAAGTTTTCACTTAAACAAGGGAGCATGAGACCATCCAAGACTTAGGAGAAATAAAGTCAAGCAAAAGAAATAAAATGATAAAACAAAAGGGGGCCAGACCTAGATGAAGCGATGGGACTTAAGATGTTTTAAACCTTCCAAAAAGTAACAGCTGAATAGATCCCTCCTAAGGTGTAAGATAATACTAGGGTTTTACATGAAGACAAAGGTAAAACCTTGACCTTAGGCTTTTCCCAAACACCATGGATGACCAGAGACATAAGATAGGAGAAAAATTTGAAGCTCCATCAGTGGCTCGAGTTGGGGACGTTTATTCCACTAGAATGAAGCAAGAATTCAGAATCTCAGGTTGATCAAACCAATTGCAAAGATGACCAAAAAGGATTTCCCATACAAAACAATCCAACAGGAAAGAAACCTACACTAACATATATACAAACCTAAACTACTGTTCATGGAAAAACATACTTCAAGTCAAGTACAACTTCAAGAACTGTCCATGAATTGGCAGTTCAAGAATATCCCCTGTCATATCTTGGAGGAATTATGAATCTTCACCCTACTTACCATTTATCAAAAATGGTCCCAACTAGATTGCATCAAATTTTCCATGCTTCCCTTTATCTTCTAATCTGGCATTCCACATTAAAACCAAATCTCCATTTTGGAAACTCCTTGCAGTTGCCCTTCTGTCATACAAATGCTTTACTTGTAATCACAATTTTTCCTTTTTCATTTGAGCTTCCCTCCTGGTTTCATCTAATTATATGAGAGCTTCCACTCTCAATTGCATTTCATCCTCAATTTCATTGCCAGACATTTGGACAAACTTATACATTTCCATCAAATTATTTTGGGGAAACCTTGCATTTATCCCATAGACCAAGTCAAATGGGGCATATCCTATTTCCTTCTTCACAGTTACCCTATCCGCCCAGACTACTAATTTCAATTTTGAATCCCATGCCCCTTTTTTATGATCCAGGATTCTCTTAATGATCTTCATCAAGATTTTATTGCTTGATTTTGCTTGTCCATTTCCCTGTGGGTGATATGGTGATGAGTAAGAAATTTGGATGCCATGCTTTTCACAAAATTTTGTGTATTCCTCATATCTGAAACACATTGCATTGTCTGACACAATCCTTTATGGATATCCAAACCTAGTTAGTATGTTTCTCATCAAGAAGTCGATTACTACTTTACTAGTTTCTTTCTTTGTTGGAATCGCTTCCACCCACTTGATAAAATAATCAGTGGCCACCAATATCCATGAGTGGTCTCCACTATATTTACATGCTATCTCTCCCATGTTCACACCCCATTACTCTGAATACAAATTGTAGTAATCAACTAGTTTTTAGAGGCAAGTTACCAGAAAATTTCAACTTACCAGAGAAATGCTGACAAGAATCACATGTCTTTACTAATTGGTGTGCATCCTTAAAAATAGTAGGCCACCAAAATTCGGCCCTCATTATCTTATGTGCAGTTGCTTTTTCCATATAATGCCCTCCACAAACTCCACCATGCATCTCACTCAGAAGTTCTTGTGCTTGATATTGGTTAACACACTTCAGCATGACACCTTCTTGATTTCTCCACCAGAGCTTCCTAGCTATGATAACATATTTAATAGCATGCAATTTCAATGTCCTTTTCTCATTTTCACTTAAGTTATCAAGACATTTCATCTTTTGCAAATAATATATCACACCTTTATACCATTCAAAATGCTCCATATTGCATATGTGTGATCTATTTTCTTCATCTAGCAAATTTATCTGATTTACTTCCAGATTACTTTGGGTCATAATCTTGGCCAATCATTGTCCTCTCACCAGCTTAGTAATTTGGATCTCAATGTTGAACTCCTGGATCATGTTGATCCATCTACACCTTCTTCTTGACACTTCCCTCTGTGTGAAAATATCCTTGACAACAACACTAGGTACATATGCAACTATAGTAGCTCCCATCAAATAAGGCCTGAAGGATTTTACTGCTTTTACTAATGCATATTATTTTTTTCACTTATATCATACTTAAGTTATGCAACTTGTAAAGATTTGCTGAAAAGGGCTATAGGCTGTTCAAAACCTTTGACATTCTTTTGCAACAACACAACTGCAATTGTGTGGAAAGAAGCAAATGAAATTTTTTGTAGGGTTTAGAAAAATTAGGAGTTCTTAACATAAGAGCCTCCTTTATTGCTTGCTTAATGGCTTGGAAATCCCGAGCAGATTCCTCTTCCCATTCAACCTTGGCTTCCTTCTTAAGCATTTTGGAAATCAGACGAACTGTCTCAACAAAATTTTTCACGAACCTCCTTAGGAAATTTAGTTGTCCAAAGAAAGATTGTATTCCTTTGACATTCCAGGGTTGTGGGATTTTATCTATTGCAATTACCCTCTCTGGATCAATTTTTACTCCATCCTTGGAAACAATATGTCCCAACAGTTTTCCCTCTCTTACCCCAAATACATATTTCTTTAGATTCAAAGAGATACCATACTCCAATGCTCTAGTGAATACCCTCTCCAGATGCTCACAATGATCGTCTTCTTGCTTAGAATATGTTGTCAAGTCATCTTGATAAATCACCAAAAACAAGTTAATGAAATCTGGAAATGCCACATCCATGGCTCTCTGAAAAGTAGCCCCTACATTTGTCATACCGAAAGGCATTCTGAAATAGACATATGTTCCCCATGGTGTAGTGAAAACTGTCTTAAATTGCTCAAACTCTTTGACCATGAGCTAGTTGTAACCAGAAAACCCATCCATCATAGACATCAATTCACAGCCTGTTACCCTTTGCAAGTTGGCTTCCATATTCGGTAATGGATAGTTGTCTTTTAATGAAGACACATTCAAATTCCTGAAATCTACACATAATCTGATGTCTCCATTTTCTTCCTCACTGGCACCAAGTTTGACACCCAGGATGAATGTCTGATTGGCTTGATGATCCATGCATCCCTTATCTTCATTAATTCTTCTTGCATCTTGGGGGCCAAAGTGGGATTAATGGGCCTTTTCTTTTTCCTAAATGGCTTGGCTCCATCCCTCAAAGGAATCCCATGTTGGAAAAGATCCTCTTTGTATGCTTTAAGGTCATCATAGGACCATGCAAACACATGCCTAAACTTCCTTAATAATTCAATTAGCATCCTTCTCACCTTTGGTGACAATTTCTTTCCAATATACACCTTTTTTGGTGATGCCTTTGTTCCAAGATTTATCTCTTCCAAGTCATTAGGATGGGAAGCATCATGATTAGCCTTTGTCCTATCCTGATTATCAAACACTCTTTTGAGTACAACTAAACCCTTAGGAATTGTATTTGTCTTTAACTAAATGACCTCATTTTCAAATACAGTATGTTTACCATCAATTTTTTCCACAAAAGCTCCAAAGTCAATTTCTTGACTTTCATATTCATCCACACAATTCAAAAACCTTAGTATGTCATCATCATTATCAAAAACTTGCCAATTTTTTATATTATCAAGAACGGATGGTCTGGTTTGCACCTCAACCTTTGAAATTCTAGCATAAGTCATATCATATAGTTTTAATGCAATGTTTGCTAATAAATCTACCACTTTATTGTGGCCTCTCTCCATCCATCCTATGCCAAATGCATCAAAGTTCTCCAATTCATCCCAAACAATATTCCTATACTGTTTCAACCTCTTATTCTTTGATACATACTTGGATCTAACTTGGGAAACCACAAGCTCAGAATCTCCAATTACCTTGAGCTTCTTGATCCCATGTTTTGCAACCAACCTTAACCCCAATAACAAAGCTTCATACTCCACAACATTATTGGTACATTCAAATAACAAAGTGAAAGAGAACCTGAATGTCTTTCCACTTGGGGATTGTAACAAAACACCTGTACCAGATCCTTCTTTTTAACTTGCACTATTGAAGTACATAGTCCACAAGTCAGCAGACTCTAACAACTATTTTACTTTTGTATCAATCGGTGCAGTAGGCTTATCACAATTGCTAGGGAATTCCTTAGCCCTAAATTCATTTATGCCATTGTCAATAAAACATGTCATATTCTCAGTCGGTTCATGCTCAGTCATATGGGATACTTTTGACTCTCATTCAATCTTGACATCCTTACCATCAATGGAGAAAGTAGCAAGTGATAGATCACATTGCATGTTACCCCCCATTGATGCACTCCACTTTCTTGATAGAAGCATCCCAAAATGAGGTGGGATGTCTGCAACTAATACAGTCATGGTTAAATCTTTCTTAGGATATTGAGTCAATTTATAAGGCAATGCGTTAATAGTTACAACAACTAGCACTTCTCTTGAATCTAAAGCATAGCATTTACCTTGAGTTGTATCTATTGTCAATCCCATTGGCTCCATTATTTTGACTGGCATAACATTATTTGATGCCCCTGAATCTATTATACAGTTCCTTAAAGTTTTCCCATTTATATCAACACTCATGAAAAAGGGGGTTATATTTTCAAGGCACATATTAATAGAATTCCCTAAATATACAGGAGGAATTTGTGACACAATTCCCTCCACTTCTTTTTCTTTATCCTTTGCTTCTTTACAACTACCTTGTTCAATCTTATTACCAGCAACACCTGTGATCAAGGCTATTGTCTTTTCCTTATGCTAATCTATTCTCATCATTTCTAGCAAAGGTATAGTAACTTTAACCTCAGAAAGCACTTGAAACATATCTACAGGTGTATATTTAGGCAAATTAGATAGCATACCTTCATCATCTTCTTTTTTCTCTTGTTGCTTATTCCTCTCCAGTTTCTTTTGCTTCTTATCATCTGCAGCAGGTTCAGCAAATTTTGTAATCACCTTGGTCTTCACCAATGATGAAGCTACATCTTCTTGAGGCTTTGGGGTTTCGTTATTTTTTTCCCAAACCTTATCATTCTTAACCTCTTTGATTTTAACAGCATCCTTTTTGCTGTCAACCTTAATATCCTTACTTTTGTCCTTGTGTTCTTTAATAAACAAACTAGCAGGTTTACCCTGTTCACCACCCATAGTTTTGTTTCTTAATTGAAGTGAACTTCTCACTTGAGCAGCCATTTCCTCAATCAATCTTGCAATCTCTTCTTCTGATGGTCTTCTTAAAGACATTGAATCTTCAACCTGCTCCATATTGCAAGCATTATAGTCAAAATCAGCCTCCTCATCAGAGAAAACTTGTTGATGGTACATTTCACTTCTCTATCCGAGATTATCCACATCAACTCCCTGTAATTCATCATCAGAGGAACATTCTACCTCATCAATGTAAGATCTGGCCATACAAACATCTACATCACCTTGCTCACATTCTAGAGTCTGCTCATGAGCATCCTCCTCTATTTCCTCAACAACAAGTAACTGAGCAATACCACAATAATTTTGATCATGTGGATGTTCACACACCTCACACTATGGTCTATCCTGTACTGCATTTACTAAATTCTTCTACAAGGGGTCTAGCATATGTTGGTCATTTTTAGGCTTTTGTCCAAGCAAGATTGGTTTCCCATCTATCCAATTTGTATTATAAGGATAATTTTGTAATCTGGGCGGTCTATCATTTTTATTATACTGTTGCTTTTCATTTCCTATACCCTTTTCTTGCTTGGAAACAGTATACTTTATGTCTTTCAAAGTGTTGAAGACCTTTTCCCAATTTTTGTCATCCTTAGGCTTTGCAACAGAAACCATCTTCGTCTTATCCTTACGATTTTTTTAAAGTGTAGGTTCTTCTCTCCTACCATATTTCCCGGAAGCTCTTCAATTACTCTCAATATTTATAGCCACCCTAAATGCATCCCTTACAGTCTGAGGGTCCTTATCTCTTAGGAGATATGCCATTTTTGCATCAAAAGCATTGAAATATGTGGTTAGACAAACATTTTCATTAAGCCTCAGCAACTGGAGCAACTTATACATTTCCTTTTGGAACCTTAGATTAAACTATGTCATAGCCTCATTCAATGACTTCTTGATATTATTGAACTCATTCAGCATGAAACTAACTTTGGTTTTATCACCATATTGTTCCTTGAAACATTTTTGAAATTCATCCCATGAACCAATACTAGCAATAGGTAAACCTCTGTACCAATCCCTTGCATCCTCTACTAGAGATTGTACAAACAATTTCATTATAACATCTTCATGCTCTACCTCGTAATCATTTAGCATGTCCATAAAAGCTTTTAAGTGTTCCTATGTTGTCACAGTATTGTTGCCAGCAAACTTACTCATCTTTTCTCTCAGACCATCAGGAATGGGATTTGGATAACCAGGAATACCATCAAAGAATAATTTCCTATACCTTTCCAACTGTATAAGTCTTCATTTAAATAAGCCTTTAGTCTTCTGAGAATCAACACCAGACTCTAAATTTTGCACCCTAGGACCATCCTAATTTAGATCAACAAACCTAGTTGCATGAAACCTCGGGCCAAAACTTTTTGTGGTGGGATCCAAATTAATTGCAGGACCATGTTTCAAGGCATCTTGGTGACTTGATGTGGTTGTAGCTTATGTAGCCTCATCAATATATGACATCTTGAGGAAACTTATTTTCCTTTTCTTTTCTACATTTGTAGCTTCAATCTTTGTCCTCTCCAACTCTTCTGCAAGAGCCTCACTCTCCCTTCTATCCTTTTCTAAGGCAGTTTCATTTTGTAATGATACATGTGGTGAGGGATCTCATTTAGGAGGGTGGGAAGTCAGCCTCTCACTTATTTTAATCCCTTCAACCTTTTGTTTTCCCTTGTCTAAAACAGGCTTAGGGTTTGGATTACTCGGTTGAGACTTAGCAGGATTGGAGGATTTTGAGTCTGTAGGTTTTGATTGGGCATCAACTTGAGTACAGGACTATCCTTAGACATAGGCTTTATCTTCTTATCAACAACTTCACATACAACAGGGCCCTCAACATCTAGCTTAGGTTTTTCTTGGTTTAGGAGCTTCATTGTTGCCAACTATCTAATCAACCTATCCCTTTCAATCATAGCCTACATCAATTTTGTTTCCCTCTCCTTTTCCTTTTTACTTTTGAGCTCATCTTGCTTTTGGATCTCTTGTCTCAAGGAGTCAATGTCTCCAAAAACATCACCAGGTTCAGGAAAAGTCATATCAGAACTTGATGTATCACTTAGATCTATTAAATTGACTTCTTCAAATACATGTTCAGACAATAAAGGAGTTCCATCATCTTTAGCAGGAGGAGGAGGCACATCACTGGTGCTTTCTATGTGATGCCTTCGACTTCTACTCGTACCTCTTCTCTTTGCAGTATATTGGACACTAATAGGCCCTTTATTTTGACATGTTACATTCTCTTGAACTGGTATATTAAACAATGTATCAAAAAATCCACAACTATCTGATTCTGAATTTCTAGACACCTCTTCAAGAGTTTTAGGCATAGGGTGTAAAGGCCTACTTGTACCTTGGTGTACAGGGTTCTGTGACACGAGAGAAGCATTGATAGATTTTTTTCTTTTCTTTATCTAGTCCTTCTTCTTCACTTTAGGAAGTTCACCCTCCAGTTCTGTTCGGGATGATTCTTCATAAATG